>CALNHX010003713.1:0-143184 GCA_940337035.1 Agriotes lineatus
GGCCTCGTTTCTCCATCGGCCTCCGTTTACAGATCGGCCTCCGTTTCTCCATCGGCCACCGTATCTCTATTGGCCATCGTTTCCAGATCGGCCTCCGTTTCTCCTTCGCCTCCGTTTCCATATCGGCCTCCGTTTCTCCATCGGCCTCCGTTTCCAAATCGGCCTCCGTTTCTCCATTGGCCTCCGTTTCCAGATCGGCCTGCGATTTCAGATCGGTCTTCGTTTCTCCATCGGTTTCAGTCTTCAGATCGGCTTTCGTTTCTCATCGGCCTCCGTTTCCAAATCGGCCTCCGTTTCTCCATCGGCCTGCGTTTCTTGATCGGCCTCCGTTTCTCCAGCGGACTCCGTTTCCAAATCGGCCTCCGTTTTCTCCATCGGCCTCCGTTTGAAAATCGGCCTCCGTTTCTCCATCGGCCTGCGTTTCTTGATCGGCCTCCGTTTCTCCAGCGGACTCCGTTTCCTTATCGGCCTCCGTTTCTCCATCGGCCTCCGTTTCCAGATCGGCCTCCGTTTCTCCATCGGCCTCCGTTTACAGATCGGCCTCCGTTTCTCCATCGGCCACCGTTTCTCTATCGGCCTCCGTTCCCAGATCGGCCTCCGTTGCTCCATCGGCCTCCGTTTCCATATCGGCCTCCGTTTCTCCATCGGCTCCGTTTCCTGATCGGCCTCCGTTTCTCTATCGGCCTCCGTTTCCAGATCTGCCTGCGATTCCAGATCGGACTCCGTTTCTCCATCGGCCTTCCTTTTCAGATCGGCCTCCGTTTCTCCTTCGGCCTCCGTTTACAGATCGACCTCCGTTTACTCCATCGGCCACCGTATCTCTATCGGCCTCCGTTTCCAGATCGGCCTCCATTTTTCCATCGGCCTCCGTTTCCATATCGGCCTCCGTTTCCTGATCGGCCTCCGTTTCTCCATCGGCCTCCGTTTCCATATCGGCATCCGTTTCTCCATCGGCCTCCCTTTCCTGATCGGCCACCGTTTCTCTATCGGCCTCCGTTTTCATATCGGCCTCCGTTTCTCCATCGGCCTCCGTTTCCAGATCGGCCTCCGTTTCTCCATCGGCCTCCGTTTACAGATCGGCCTCCGTTTCTCCATCGGCCACCGTATCCTCTATTGGCCCATCGTTTCCAGATCGGCTTCCGTTTCTTCTTCGGCCTCCGTTTCCATATCGGCCCTCCGTTTCTCCATCGGCCTCCGTTTTCAAATCGGCCTCCGTTTCTCCATCGGCCTCCGTTTCCAGATCGGCCTGCGATTTCAAATCGGTCTTCGTTTCTCCATCGGTTTCAGTCTTCAGATCGGCTTTCGATTCACAATCGGCCTCCGTTTCCAAATCGGCCTCCGTTTCTCCATTGGCCTCCGTTTCCTGATCGGCCTCCGTTCTCCATCGGACTCCGTTTCCAAATCGGCCTCCGTTTCTCCATCGGCCTCCGTTTGAAAATCGGCCTCAGTTTCTCCATCGGCCTCCGTTTCCAGTTCGGCTTCCGTTTCCAGATCGGCCTCCGTTTCTCCATCGGCCTCCGTTTTTTAGATCGGCCTCCGTTTCCAAATCGGCCTCCGTTTCTCCATCGGCCTCCGTTTACAGATCGGCCTCCCTTTCTCCATCGTCCTGCGTTTCCAAATCGTCCCTGCCGTTTCTCCATCGGCCTCCGTTTCCAGATCGTCCTCTGTTTCTCTATCGCCTCCAGTTTTCAAATCGGCCTCCATCTCTATATCGGCCTCCGTTTCCATATCGGCCTCCGTTTCTCCATCGGCCTCCGTTTCCAGATCGGCCTCCGTTTCTCCATCGGCATCCGTTTACAGATCGGTATCCGTTTCTCCATCGGCCACCGTTTCTCTATCGGCCTCCGTTCCCAGATCGGCCTCCGTTGCTCCATCGGCCTCCGTTTCCTGATCGGCTCCGTTTCTCCATCGGCCTCCGTTTCCTGATCGGCCACCGTTTCTCCATCGGCCACCGTTTCTCTATCGGCCTCCGTTCCCAGATCGGCCTCCGTTGCTCCATCGGCCTCCGTTTCATATCGGCCTCCGTTTCTCCATCGGCCTCCGTTTCCTGATCGGCCTCCGTTTCTCTATCGGCCTCCGTTTCCAGATCTGCCTGCGATTCCAGATCTGACTCCGTTTCTCCATCGGCCTTCCTTTTCAGATCGGCCTCCGTTTCTCCTTCGGCCTCCGTTTACAGATCGACCTCCGTTTCTCCATCGGCCACCGTATCTCTATCGGCCTCCGTTTCCAGATCGGCCTCCATTTTTCCATCGGCCTCCGTTTCCATATCCGGCCTCCGTTTCCTGATCGGCCTCCGTTTCTCCATCGGCCTCCGTTTCCATATCGGCATCCGTTTCTCCATCGGCCTCCCTTCCTGATCGGCCACCGTTTCTCTATCGGCCCTCCGTTTTCATATCGGCCTCCGTTTCTCCATCGGCCTCCGTTTCCAGATCGGCCTCCGTTTCTCCATCGGCCTCCGTTTACAGATCGGCCTCCGTTTCTCCATCGGCCACCGTATCTCTATTGGCCATCGTTTCCAGATCGGCTTCCGTTTCTTCTTCGGCCTCCGTTTCCATATCGGCCTCCGTTTCTCCATCGACCTCCGTTTTCAAATCGGCCTCCGTTTCTCCATCGGCCTCCGTTTCCAGATCGGCCTGCGATTTCAAATCGGTCTTCGTTTCTCCATCGGTTTCAGTCTTCAGATCGGCTTTCGTTTCACAATCGGCCTCCGTTTCCAAATCGGCCTCCGTTTCTCCATCGGCCACCGTATCTCTATCGCCTAAGTTTCCAGATCGGCCTCCGTTTCTCCATCGGCCTCCGTTTCCATATCGGCTTCCGTTTCTCCATCGGCCTCCGTTTCCTGATCGGCCTCCGTTTCTCCATCGGACTCCGTTTCCAAATCGGCCTCCGTTTCTCCATCGGCCTCCGTTTCCATATCGGCCTCCGTTTCTCCATCGGCCTCCGTTTCCCAATCGGCCAGCAATTCCAGATCGGTCTCCGTTTCTCCATCGGCCTCAGTTTTCAGATCGGCTTCCGTTTCTCAATCGGCCTCCGTTTCCCAAATCGGCCTCAGTTTCTCCATCGGCCTCCGTTTACAGATCGGCCTCCGTTTCCTGATCGGCCACCGTTTCTCTATCGGCCTCCGTTTCCATATCGGCCTCCGTTTCTCCATCGGCCTCCGTTTCCAGATCGGCCTCCGTTTCTCCATCGGCCTCCGTTTACAGATCGGCCTCCGTTTCTCCATCGGCCACCGTTTCTCTATCGGCCTCCGTTCCCAGATCGGCCTCCGTTGCTCCATCGGCCTCCGTTTCCATATCGGCCTCCGTTTCTCCATCGGCCTCCGTTTCCTGATCGGCCTCCGTTTCTCTATCGGCCTCCGTTTCCAGATCTGCCTGCGATTCCAGATCGGACTCCGTTTCTCCATCGGCCTTCCTTTTCAGATCGGCCTCCGTTTCTCCTTCGGCCTCCGTTTACAGATCGACCTCCGTTTCTCCATCGGCCACCGTATCTCTATCGGCCTCCGTTTCCAGATCGGCCTCCATTTTTCCATCGGCCTCCGTTTCCATATCGGCCTCCGTTTCCTGATCGGCCTCCGTTTCTCCATCGGCCTCCGTTTCCATATCGGCATCCGTTTCTCCATCGGCCTCCCTTTCCTGATCGGCCACCGTTTCTCTATCGGCCTCCGTTTTCATATCGGCCTCCGTTTCTCCATCGGCCTCCGTTTCCAGATCGGCCTCCGTTTCTCCATCGGCCTCCGTTTACAGATCGGCCTCCGTTTCTCCATCGGCCACCGTATCTCTATTGGCCATCGTTTCCAGATCGGCTTCCGTTTCTTCTTCGGCCTCCGTTTCCATATCGGCCCCCGTTTCTCCATCGGCCTCCGTTTTCAAATCGGCCTCCGTTTCTCCATCGGCCTCCGTTTCCAGATCGGCCTGCGATTTCAAATCGGTCTTCGTTTCTCCATCGGTTTCAGTCTTCAGATCGGCTTTCGTTTCACAATCGGCCTCCGTTTCCAAATCGGCCTCCGTTTCTCCATTGGCCTCCGTTTCCTGATCGGCCTCCGTTCTCCATCGGACTCCGTTTCCAAATCGGCCTCCGTTTCTCCATCGGCCTCCGTTTGAAAATCGGCCTCCGTTTCTCCATCGGCCTCCGTTTCCAGTTCGGCTTCCGTTTCCAGATCGGCCTCCGTTTCTCCATCGGCCTCCGTTTTTAGATCGGCCTCCGTTTCCAAATCGGCCTCCGTTTCTCCATCGGCCTCCGTTTACAGATCGGCCTCCCTTTCTCCATCGTCCTGCGTTTCCAAATCGTCCTGCGTTTCTCCATCGGCCTCCGTTTCCAGATCGTCCTCTGTTTCTCTATCGCCTCCGTTTTCAAATCGGCCTCCATCTCTATATCGGCCTCCGTTTCCATATCGGCCTCCGTTTCTCCATCGGCCTCCGTTTCCAGATCGGCCTCCGTTTCTCCATCGGCATCCGTTTACAGATCGGTATCCGTTTCTCCATCGGCCACCGTTTCTCTATCGGCCTCCGTTCCCAGATCGGCCTCCGTTGCTCCATCGGCCTCCGTTTCCTGATCGGCTCCGTTTCTCCATCGGCCTCCGTTTCCTGATCGGCCACCGTTTCTCTATCGGCCTCCGTTTCCATATCAGCCTCCGTTTCTCCATCGGCCTCCGTTTACAGATCGGCCTCCGTTTCTCCATCGGCCTCCGTTTTCATATCGGCCTCCGTTTCTCCATCGGCCTCCGTTTCCTGATCGGCCTCCGTTTCTCCATCGGCCTCCGTTTCCATATCGGCCTCCGTTTCTCCATCGGCCCCCGTTTCCTGATCGGCGTCCGTTTCTCCATCGGACTCCGTTTCCAAATCGGCCTCCGTTTCTCCATCGGCCTCCGTTTACAGATCGGCCTCCGTTTCTCCATCGGCCACCGTATCTCTATTGGCCATCGTTTCCAGATCGGCTTCCGTTTCTTCTTCGGCCTCCGTTTCCATATCGGCCTCCGTTTCTCCATCGGCCTCCGTTTTCAAATCGGCCTCCGTTTCTCCATCGGCCTCCGTTTCCAGATCGGCCTGCGATTTCAAATCGGTCTTCGTTTCTCCATCGGTTTCAGTCTTCAGATCGGCTTTCGATTCACAATCGGCCTCCGTTTCCAAATCGGCCTCCGTTTCTCCATTGGCCTCCGTTTCCTGATCGGCCTCCGTTCTCCATCGGACTCCGTTTCCAAATCGGCCTCCGTTTCTCCATCGGCCTCCGTTTGAAAATCGGCCTCAGTTTCTCCATCGGCCTCCGTTTCCAGTTCGGCTTCCGTTTCCAGATCGGCCTCCGTTTCTCCATCGGCCTCCGTTTTTAGATCGGCCTCCGTTTCCAAATCGGCCTCCGTTTCTCCATCGGCCTCCGTTTACAGATCGGCCTCCCTTTCTCCATCGTCCTGCGTTTCCAAATCGTCCTGCGTTTCTCCATCGGCCTCCGTTTCCAGATCGTCCTCTGTTTCTCTATCGCCTCCGTTTTCAAATCGGCCTCCATCTCTATATCGGCCTCCGTTTCCATATCGGCCTCCGTTTCTCCATCGGCCTCCGTTTCCAGATCGGCCTCCGTTTCTCCATCGGCATCCGTTTACAGATCGGTATCCGTTTCTCCATCGGCCACCGTTTCTCTATCGGCCTCCGTTCCCAGATCGGCCTCCGTTGCTCCATCGGCCTCCGTTTCCTGATCGGCTCCGTTTCTCCATCGGCCTCCGTTTCCTGATCGGCCACCGTTTCTCCATCGGCCACCGTTTCTCTATCGGCCTCCGTTCCCAGATCGGCCTCCGTTGCTCCATCGGCCTCCGTTTCCATATCGGCCTCAGTTTCTCCATCGGCCTCCATTTCCTGATCGGCCTCCGTTTCTCCATCGGCCTCCGTTTCCAGATCGGCCTGCGATTCCAGATCGGTCTCCGTTTCTCCATCGGCCTCAGTTTTCAGATCGGCTTCCTTTTCTCAATCGGCCTCCGTTTCCAAATCGGCCTCCGTTTCTCCATCGGCCTCCGTTTACAGATCGGCCTCCGTTTCTCCATCGGCCACCGTTTCTCTATCGGCCTCCTTTCCCAGATCGGCCTCCGTTGCTCCATCGGCCTCCGTTTCCATATCGGCCTCCGTTTCTCTATCGGCCTCCGTTTCCTGATCGGCCACCGTTTCTCTATCGGCCTCCGTTTCCATATCGGCCTCCGTTTCTCCATCGGCCACCGTTTCCAGATCGGCCTCCGTTTCTCCATCGGCCTCCGTTTACAGATCGGCCTCCGTTTCTCCATCGGCCACCGTTTCTCTCTCGGCCTCCGTTCCCAGATCGGCCTCCGTTGCTCCATCGGCCTCCGTTACCATATCGGCCTCCGTTTCTCCATCGGCCTCCGTTTCCTGATCGGCCTCCGTTTCTCTATCGGCCTCCGTTTCCAGATCGGCCTGCGATTCCAGATCGGCCTCCGTTTCTCCATCGGCCTTCGTTTTCAGATCGGCCTCCGTTTCTCCTTCGGCCTCCGTTTACAGAACGGCCTCCGTTTCTCCATCGGCCACCGTATCTCTATCGGCCTCCGTTTCCAGATCGGCCTCCACTTTTCCATCGGCCTCCGTTTCCATATCGGCCTCCGTTTCTCCATCGGCCTCCGTTTCCTGATCGGCCTCCGTTTCTCCATCGGCCTCCGTTTCCATATCGGCATTCGTTTCTCCATCGGCCTCCGTTTCCTGATCGGCCACCGTTTCTCTATCGGCCTCCGTTTCCATATCGGCCTCCGTTTCACCATCGGCCTCCGTTTCCAGATCGGCCTCCGTTTCTCCATCGGCCTCCGTTTACAGATCGGCCTCCGTTTCTCCATCGGCCACCGTATCTCTATTGGCCATCGTTTCCAGATCGGCCTCCGTTTCTCCTTCGGCCTCCGTTTCCATATCGGCCTCCGTTTCTCCATCGGCCTCCGTTTCCAAATCGGCCTCCGTTTCTCCATTGGCCTCCGTTTCCAGATCGGCCTGCGATTTCAGATCGGTCTTCGTTTCTCCATCGGTTTCAGTCTTCAGATCGGCTTTCGTTTCTCAATCGGCCTCCGTTTCCAAATCGGCCTCCGTTTCTCCATCGGCCTGCGTTTCTTGATCGGCCTCCGTTTCTCCAGCGGACTCCGTTTCCAAATCGGCCTCCGTTTCTCCATCGGCCTCCGTTTGAAAATCGGCCTCCGTTTCTCCATCGGCCTGCGTTTCTTGATCGGCCTCCGTTTCTCCAGCGGACTCCGTTTCCATATCGGCCTCCGTTTCTCCATCGGCCTCCGTTTCCAGATCGGCCTCCGTTTCTCCATCGGCCTCCGTTTACAGATCGGCCTCCGTTTCTCCATCGGCCACCGTTTCTCTATCGGCCTCCGTTCCCAGATCGGCCTCCGTTGCTCCATCGGCCTCCGTTTCCATATCGGCCTCCGTTTCTCCATCGGCCTCCGTTTCCTGATCGGCCTCCGTTTCTCTATCGGCCTCCGTTTCCAGATCTGCCTGCGATTCCAGATCGGACTCCGTTTCTCCATCGGCCTTCCTTTTCAGATCGGCCTCCGTTTCTCCTTCGGCCTCCGTTTACAGATCGACCTCCGTTTCTCCATCGGCCACCGTATCTCTATCGGCCTCCGTTTCCAGATCGGCCTCCATTTTTCCATCGGCCTCCGTTTCCATATCGGCCTCCGTTTCCTGATCGGCCTCCGTTTCTCCATCGGCCTCCGTTTCCATATCGGCATCCGTTTCTCCATTGGCCTCCCTTTCCTGATCGGCCACCGTTTCTCTATCGGCCTCCGTTTTCATATCGGCCTCCGTTTCTCCATCGGCCTCCGTTTCCAGATCGGCCTCCGTTTCTCCATCGGCCTCCGTTTACAGATCGGCCTCCGTTTCTCCATCGGCCACCGTATCTCTATTGGCCATCGTTTCCAGATCGGCTTCCGTTTCTTCTTCGGCCTCCGTTTCCATATCGGCCTCCGTTTCTCCATCGGCCTCCGTTTTCAAATCGGCCTCCGTTTCTCCATCGGCCTCCGTTTCCAGATCGGCCTGCGATTTCAAATCGGTCTTCGTTTCTCCATCGGTTTCAGTCTTCAGATCGGCTTTCGATTCACAATCGGCCTCCGTTTCCAAATCGGCCTCCGTTTCTCCATTGGCCTCCGTTTCCTGATCGGCCTCCGTTCTCCATCGGACTCCGTTTCCAAATCGGCCTCCGTTTCTCCATCGGCCTCCGTTTGAAAATCGGCCTCAGTTTCTCCATCGGCCTCCGTTTCCAGTTCGGCTTCCGTTTCCAGATCGGCCTCCGTTTCTCCATCGGCCTCCGTTTTTAGATCGGCCTCCGTTTCCAAATCGGCCTCCGTTTCTCCATCGGCCTCCGTTTACAGATCGGCCTCCCTTTCTCCATCGTCCTGCGTTTCCAAATCGTCCTGCGTTTCTCCATCGGCCTCCGTTTCCAGATCGTCCTCTGTTTCTCTATCGCCTCCGTTTTCAAATCGGCCTCCATCTCTATATCGGCCTCCGTTTCCATATCGGCCTCCGTTTCTCCATCGGCCTCCGTTTCCAGATCGGCCTCCGTTTCTCCATCGGCATCCGTTTACAGATCGGTATCCGTTTCTCCATCGGCCACCGTTTCTCTATCGGCCTCCGTTCCCAGATCGGCCTCCGTTGCTCCATCAGCCTCCGTTTCCTGATCGGCTCCGTTTCTCCATCGGCCTCCGTTTCCTGATCGGCCACCGTTTCTCCATCGGCCACCGTTTCTCTATCGGCCTCCGTTCCCAGATCGGCCTCCGTTGCTCCATCGGCCTCCGTTTCCATATCGGCCTCCGTTTCTCCATCGGCCTCCGTTTCCTGATCGGCCTCCGTTTCTCTATCGGCCTCCGTTTCCAGATCTGCCTGCGATTCCAGATCGGACTCCGTTTCTCCATCGGCCTTCCTTTTCAGATCGGCCTCCGTTTCTCCTTCGGCCTCCGTTTACAGATCGACCTCCGTTTCTCCATCGGCCACCGTATCTCTATCGGCCTCCGTTTCCAGATCGGCCTCCATTTTTCCATCGGCCTCCGTTTCCATATCGGCCTCCGTTTCCTGATCGGCCTCCGTTTCTCCATCGGCCTCCGTTTCCATATCGGCATCCGTTTCTCCATCGGCCTCCCTTTCCTGATCGGCCACCGTTTCTCTATCGGCCTCCGTTTTCATATCGGCCTCCGTTTCTCCATCGGCCTCCGTTTCCAGATCGGCCTCCGTTTCTCCATCGGCCTCCGTTTACAGATCGGCCTCCGTTTCTCCATCGGCCACCGTATCTCTATTGGCCATCGTTTCCAGATCGGCTTCCGTTTCTTCTTCGGCCTCCGTTTCCATATCGGCCTCCGTTTCTCCATCGGCCTCCGTTTTCAAATCGGCCTCCGTTTCTCCATCGGCCTCCGTTTCCAGATCGGCCTGCGATTTCAAATCGGTCTTCGTTTCTCCATCGGTTTCAGTCTTCAGATCGGCTTTCGTTTCACAATCGGCCTCCGTTTCCAAATCGGCCTCCGTTTCTCCATTGGCCTCCGTTTCCTGATCGGCCTCCGTTCTCCATCGGACTCCGTTTCCAAATCGGCCTCCGTTTCTCCATCGGCCTCCGTTTGAAAATCGGCCTCAGTTTCTCCATCGGCCTCCGTTTCCAGTTCGGCTTCCGTTTCCAGATCGGCCTCCGTTTCTCCATCGGCCTCCGTTTTTAGATCGGCCTCCGTTTCCAAATCGGCCTCCGTTTCTCCATCGGCCTCCGTTTACAGATCGGCCTCCCTTTCTCCATCGTCCTGCGTTTCCAAATCGTCCTGCGTTTCTCCATCGGCCTCCGTTTCCAGATCGTCCTCTGTTTCTCTATCGCCTCCGTTTTCAAATCGGCCTCCATCTCTATATCGGCCTCCGTTTCCATATCGGCCTCCGTTTCTCCATCGGCCTCCGTTTCCAGATCGGCCTCCGTTTCTCCATCGGCATCCGTTTACAGATCGGTATCCGTTTCTCCATCGGCCACCGTTTCTCTATCGGCCTCCGTTCCCAGATCGGCCTCCGTTGCTCCATCGGCCTCCGTTTCCTGATCGGCTCCGTTTCTCCATCGGCCTCCGTTTCCTGATCGGCCACCGTTTCTCTATCGGCCTCCGTTTCCATATCAGCCTCCGTTTCTCCATCGGCCTCCGTTTACAGATCGGCCTCCGTTTCTCCATCGGCCTCCGTTTTCATATCGGCCTCCGTTTCTCCATCGGCCTCCGTTTCCTGATCGGCCTCCGTTTCTCCATCGGCCTCCGTTTCCATATCGGCCTCCGTTTCTCCATCGGCCCCCGTTTCCTGATCGGCGTCCGTTTCTCCATCGGACTCCGTTTCCAAATCGGCCTCCGTTTCTCCATCGGCCTCCGTTTCCATATCGGCCTCCGTTTCTCCATCGGCCTCCGTTTCCAGATCGGCCTGCGATTCCAGATCGGTCTCCGTTTCTCCATCGGCCTCAGTTTTCAGATCGGCTTCCTTTTCTCAATCGGCCTCCGTTTCCAAATCGGCCTCCGTTTCTCCATCGGCCTCCGTTTACAGATCGGCCTCCGTTTCTCCATCGGCCACCGTTTCTCTATCGGCCTCCTTTCCCAGATCGGCCTCCGTTGCTCCATCGGCCTCCGTTTCCATATCAGCCTCCGTTTCTCTATCGGCCTCCGTTTCCTGATCGGCCACCGTTTCTCTATCGGCCTCCGTTTCCATATCGGCCTCCGTTTCTCCATCGGCCACCGTTTCCAGATCGGCCTCCGTTTCTCCATCGGCCTCCGTTTACAGATCGGCCTCCGTTTCTCCATCGGCCACCGTTTCTCTCTCGGCCTCCGTTCCCAGATCGGCCTCCGTTGCTCCATCGGCCTCCGTTACCATATCGGCCTCCGTTTCTCCATCGGCCTCCGTTTCCTGATCGGCCTCCGTTTCTCTATCGGCCTCCGTTTCCAGATCGGCCTGCGATTCCAGATCGGCCTCCGTTTCTCCATCGGCCTTCGTTTTCAGATCGGCCTCCGTTTCTCCTTCGGCCTCCGTTTACAGATCGGCCTCCGTTTCTCCATCGGCCACCGTATCTCTATCGGCCTCCGTTTCCAGATCGGCCTCCACTTTTCCATCGGCCTCCGTTTCCATATCGGCCTCCGTTTCTCCATCGGCCTCCGTTTCCTGATCGGCCTCCGTTTCTCCATCGGCCTCCGTTTCCATATCGGCATTCGTTTCTCCATCGGCCTCCGTTTCCTGATCGGCCACCGTTTCTCTATCGGCCTCCGTTTCCATATCGGCCTCCGTTTCACCATCGGCCTCCGTTTCCAGATCGGCCTCCGTTTCTCCATCGGCCTCCGTTTACAGATCGGCCTCCGTTTCTCCATCGGCCACCGTATCTCTATTGGCCATCGTTTCCAGATCGGCCTCCGTTTCTCCTTCGGCCTCCGTTTCCATATCGGCCTCCGTTTCTCCATCGGCCTCCGTTTCCAAATCGGCCTCCGTTTCTCCATTGGCCTCCGTTTCCAGATCGGCCTGCGATTTCAGATCGGTCTTCGTTTCTCCATCGGTTTCAGTCTTCAGATCGGCTTTCGTTTCTCAATCGGCCTCCGTTTCCAAATCGGCCTCCGTTTCTCCATCGGCCTGCGTTTCTTGATCGGCCTCCGTTTCTCCAGCGGACTCCGTTTCCAAATCGGCCTCCGTTTCTCCATCGGCCTCCGTTTGAAAATCGGCCTCCGTTTCTCCATCGGCCTCCGTTTCCAGTTCGGCTTCCGTTTCCAGATCGGCCTCCGTTTCTCCATCGGCCTCCGTTTTTAGATCGGCCTCCGTTTCTCCATCGGCCTCCGTTTCCAAATCGGCCTGCGTTTCTCCATCGGCCTCCGTTTACAGATCGGCCTCCCTTTCTCCATCGTCCTCCGTTTCCAAATCGTCCTGCGTTTCTCCATCGGCCTCGGTTTCCTTATCGGCCTCCGTTTCTTTATCGGCCTCCGTTTCCAGATCGTCCTCTGTTTCTCTATCGCCTCCGTTTTCAAATCGGCCTCCATCTCTATATCGGCCTCCGTTTCCATATCGGCCTCCGTTTCTCCATTGGCCTCCGTTTCCAGATCGGCCTCCGTTTCTCCATCGGCCTCCGTTTACAGATCGGTATCCGTTTCTCCATCGGCCACCGTTTCTCTATCGGCCTCCGTTCCCAGATCGGCCTCCGTTGCTCCATCGGCCTCCGTTTCCTGATCGGCTCCGTTTCTCCATCGGACTCCGTTTTCAAATCGGCCTCCGTTTCTCTATCGGCCTCCGTTTCCAAATCGGCCTCCGTTTCTCCATCGGCCTCCGTTTCCAGATCGGCCTGCGATTCCAGATCGGCCTCCGTTTCTCCATCGGCCTCCGTTTCCAGATCGGCCTCCGTTTCTCCATCGGCCTCCGTTTCCATATCGGCCTCCGTTTCTCCGTCGGCCTCCGTTTCCTGATCGGCCTCCGTTTCTCCATCGGCCTCCGTTTCCATATCGGCCTCCGTTTCTCCATCGGCCTCCGTTTCCATATCGGCCTCCGTTTCTCCGTCGGCCTCCGTTTCCTGATCGGCCTCCGTTTCTCCTTCGGCCTCCGTTTCCATATCGGCCTCCGTTTCTCCATCGGCCTCCGTTTACAGATCGGCCTCCGTTTCTCCATCGGCCACCTTATCTCTATCGGCCTCCGTTTCCAGATCGGCCTCCGTTTCTCCATCGGCCTCCGTTTCCATATCGGCCTCCGTTTCTCCATCGGCCTCCGTTTCCAGATCGGCCTCCGTTTCTCTATCGGCCTCCGTTTCCAGATCGGCCTCTGTTTCTCCATCGGTCTCCGTTTCCATATCGGCCTCCGTTTCTTCATCGGCCTCCGTTTCCAGATCGGCCTCCGTTTCTTCATCGGCCTCCGTTTCCAGATCGGCTTCCGTTTCTGTATCGGCCTCCGTTTCTCCATGGGCCTCCGATTATAAATCGGCTTCGGTTTCTCCATCGGCCTCCGTTTACAGATCGGCTTCCGTTTCTCCATCGGACTCCGTTTCCATATCGGCCTCGGTTTCTTCATCGGCCTCCGTTTCCAGATCGGCTTCCGTTTCTGTATCGGCTTCCGTTTCTGTATCGGCCTCCGTTTCCAGATCGGCCCCCGCTTCACCATCGGCCTCCGTTGCCAGATCGGCTTCCGTTTCTCCATCGGCCTCCGTTTCCATATCGGCCTCCGTTTCTTCATCGGCCTCCGTTTCCAGATCGGCTTCCGTTTCTTCATCGGCCTCCGTTTCCAGATCGGCTTCCGTTTCTGTATCGGCCTCCGTTTCCATATCGGCCTTCGTTTCTCCATCGGCCTCCGTTTCCAGATCGGCCTCCGTTTCTCTATCGGCCTCTCAGATCGGCCTTCGTTTCTCCATTGGCCGCCGATTCCAGATCGGCCTCCGTTTCTCTATCGACCTCCGTTTCCAGATCGGCCTCCGTTTCTCTAGCATCCTCCGTTTCTCTATCGGTTTCCGTATCCAGATCGGCCTCCGTTTCTCCATCGGCCTCCGTTTCCAGATCGGCCTCCGTTTCTCCTTCGGCCTCCGTATTCAGATCGGCCTTCGTTTCTCCAACGGCCTCCGATTCCAGAGCGGTCTCCGTTTCTCTATCGGACTCCGTTTCCAGATCGGCCTCCGTTTCTCCATCGGCCTCCGTTCCCAGATAGGCCCCCGTTTCTCCATCGGCCTCCGTTTTCAGATCGGCCTCCGTTTCTTCATCGGCCTCCGTTTCCAGATCGGCTTCCGTTTCTGTATCGGCCTCCGTTTCTCCATGGGCCTCCGATTATAAATCGGCTTCGGTTTCTCCATCGGCCTCCGTTTACAGATCGGCTTCCGTTTCTCCATCGGACTCCGTTTCCATATCGGCCTCGGTTTCTTCATCGGCCTCCGTTTCCAGATCGGCTTCCGTTTCTGTATCGGCTTCCGTTTCTGTATCGGCCTCCGTTTACAGATCGGCCTCCGTTTCTCCATCGGCCACCGTTTCTCTCTCGGCCTCCGTTCCCAGATCGGCCTCCGTTGCTCCATCGGCCTCCGTTACCATATCGGCCTCCGTTTCTCCATCGGCCTCCGTTTCCTGATCGGCCTCCGTTTCTCTATCGGCCTCCGTTTCCAGATCGGCCTGCGATTCCAGATCGGCCTCCGTTTCTCCATCGGCCTTCGTTTTCAGATCGGCCTCCGTTTCTCCTTCGGCCTCCGTTTACAGATCGGCCTCCGTTTCTCCATCGGCCACCGTATCTCTATCGGCCTCCGTTTCCAGATCGGCCTCCACTTTTCCATCGGCCTCCGTTTCCATATCGGCCTCCGTTTCTCCATCGGCCTCCGTTTCCTGATCGGCCTCCGTTTCTCCATCGGCCTCCGTTTCCATATCGGCATTCGTTTCTCCATCGGCCTCCGTTTCCTGATCGGCCACCGTTTCTCTATCGGCCTCCGTTTCCATATCGGCCTCCGTTTCACCATCGGCCTCCGTTTCCAGATCGGCCTCCGTTTCTCCATCGGCCTCCGTTTACAGATCGGCCTCCGTTTCTCCATCGGCCACCGTATCTCTATTGGCCATCGTTTCCAGATCGGCCTCCGTTTCTCCTTCGGCCTCCGTTTCCATATCGGCCTCCGTTTCTCCATCGGCCTCCGTTTCCAAATCGGCCTCCGTTTCTCCATTGGCCTCCGTTTCCAGATCGGCCTGCGATTTCAGATCGGTCTTCGTTTCTCCATCGGTTTCAGTCTTCAGATCGGCTTTCGTTTCTCAATCGGCCTCCGTTTCCAAATCGGCCTCCGTTTCTCCATCGGCCTGCGTTTCTTGATCGGAGTCCGTTTCTCCAGCGGACTCCGTTTCCAAATCGGCCTCCGTTTCTCCATCGGCCTCCGTTTGAAAATCGGCCTCCGTTTCTCCATCGGCCTCCGTTTCCAGTTCGGCTTCCGTTTCCAGATCGGCCTCCGTTTCTCCATCGGCCTCCGTTTTTAGATCGGCCTCCGTTTCTCCATCGGCCTCCGTTTCCAAATCGGCCTGCGTTTCTCCATCGGCCTCCGTTTACAGATCGGCCTCCCTTTCTCCATCGTCCTCCGTTTCCAAATCGTCCTGCGTTTCTCCATCGGCCTCGGTTTCCTTATCGGCCTCCGTTTCTTTATCGGCCTCCGTTTCCAGATCGTCCTCTGTTTCTCTATCGCCTCCGTTTTCAAATCGGCCTCCATCTCTATATCGGCCTCCGTTTCCATATCGGCCTCCGTTTCTCCATCGGCCTCCGTTTCCAGATCGGCCTCCGTTTCTCCATCGGCCTCCGTTTACAGATCGGTATCCGTTTCTCCATCGGCCACCGTTTCTCTATCGGCCTCCGTTCCCAGATCGGCCTCCGTTGCTCCATCGGCCTCCGTTTCCTGATCGGCTCCGTTTCTCCATCGGACTCCGTTTTCAAATCGGCCTCCGTTTCTCTATCGGCCTCCGTTTCCAAATCGGCCTCCGTTTCTCCATCGGCCTCCGTTTCCAGATCGGCCTGCGATTCCAGATCGGCCTCCGTTTCTCCATCGGCCTCCGTTTCCAGATCGGCCTCCGTTTCTCCATCGGCCTCCGTTTCCATATCGGCCTCCGTTTCTCCGTCGGCCTCCGTTTCCTGATCGGCCTCCGTTTCTCCATCGGCCTCCGTTTCCATATCGGCCTCCGTTTCTCCATCGGCCTCCGTTTCCATATCGGCCTCCGTTTCTCCGTCGGCCTCCGTTTCCTGATCGGCCTCCGTTTCTCCATCGGCCTCCGTTTCCATATCGGCCTCCGTTTCTCCATCGGCCTCCGTTTACAGATCGGCCTCCGTTTCTCCATCGGCCACCTTATCTCTATCGGCCTCCGTTTCCAGATCGGCCTCCGTTTCTCCATCGGCCTCCGTTTCCATATCGGCCTCCGTTTCTCCATCGGCCTCCGTTTCCAGATCGGCCTCCGTTTCTCTATCGGCCTCCGTTTCCAGATCGGCCTCTGTTTCTCCATCGGTCTCCGTTTCCATATCGGCCTCCGTTTCTTCATCGGCCTCCGTTTCCAGATCGGCCTCCGTTTCTTCATCGGCCTCCGTTTCCAGATCGGCTTCCGTTTCTGTATCGGCCTCCGTTTCTCCATGGGCCTCCGATTATAAATCGGCTTCGGTTTCTCCATCGGCCTCCGTTTACAGATCGGCTTCCGTTTCTCCATCGGACTCCGTTTCCATATCGGCCTCGGTTTCTTCATCGGCCTCCGTTTCCAGATCGGCTTCCGTTTCTGTATCGGCTTCCGTTTCTGTATCGGCCTCCGTTTCCAGATCGGCCCCCGCTTCACCATCGGCCTCCGTTGCCAGATCGGCTTCCGTTTCTCCATCGGCCTCCGTTTCCATATCGGCCTCCGTTTCTTCATCGGCCTCCGTTTCCAGATCGGCTTCCGTTTCTTCATCGGCCTCCGTTTCCAGATCGGCTTCCGTTTCTGTATCGGCCTCCGTTTCCATATCGGCCTTCGTTTCTCCATCGGCCTCCGTTTCCAGATCGGCCTCCGTTTCTCTATCGGCCTCTCAGATCGGCCTTCGTTTCTCCATTGGCCGCCGATTCCAGATCGGCCTCCGTTTCTCTATCGACCTCCGTTTCCAGATCGGCCTCCGTTTCTCTAGCATCCTCCGTTTCTCTATCGGTTTCCGTATCCAGATCGGCCTCCGTTTCTCCATCGGCCTCCGTTTCCAGATCGGCCTCCGTTTCTCCTTCGGCCTCCGTATTCAGATCGGCCTTCGTTTCTCCAACGGCCTCCGATTCCAGAGCGGTCTCCGTTTCTCTATCGGACTCCGTTTCCAGATCGGCCTCCGTTTCTCCATCGGCCTCCGTTCCCAGATAGGCCCCCGTTTCTCCATCGGCCTCCGTTTTCAGATCGGCCTCCGTTTCTCCATCGGCCTCCGTTTCCTTATCGGCCTCCGTTTCTTTATCGGCCACCGTTTCCAGATCGTCATCCGTTTCTCTATCGCCTCCGTTTTCAAATCGGCCTCCATCTCTATATCGGCCTCCGTTTCCATATCGACCTCCGTTTCTCCATCGGCCTCCGTTTCCAAATCGGCCTCCGTTTCTCCATCGGCCTCCGTTTACAGATCGGCCTCCGTTTCTCCATCGGCCTCCGTTTCCAAATCGGCCTCCGTTTCTCCATCGGCCACCGTTTCTCTATCGGCCTCCGTTCCCAGTTCGGCCTCCGTTGCTCCATCGGCCTCCGTTTCCATATCGGCCTCCGTTTCTCCATCGGCCTCCGTTTTCTGATCGGCCTCCGTTTCTCCATCGGACTCCGCTTCCAAATCGGCTTCCGTTTCTCCATCGGCCTCCGTTTCCAAATCGGCCTCCGTTTCTCCATTGGCCTCCTTTTCCAGATCGGCCTGCGATTCCAGATCGTTCTCCGTTTCTCCATCGGCCTCCGTTTCCAGATCGGCCTCCGTTTCTCCATCGGCCTCCGTTTACAGATCGGCCTCCGTTTCTCCATCGGCCACCGTATCTCTATCGGCCTCCGTTTCCAGATCGGCCTCCGTTTCTCCATCGGTCTCCGTTTCCATATCGGCATCCGTTTCTCCATCGGCCTCCGTTTCCTGATCGGCCTCCGTTTCTCCATCGGCCTCCGTTTCCATATCGGCCTCCGTTTCTCCATCGGCCTCCGTTTCCTGATCGGCCACCGTTTCTCTATCGGCCTCCGTTTCCATATCGGCCTCCGTTTCTCCATCGGCCTCCGTTTCCAGATCGGCTTCCGTTTCTCCATCGGCCTCCGTTTACAGATCTTCCTCCGTTTCTCCATCGGCCACCGTTTCTCTATCGGCCTCCGTTCCCAGATCGGCCTCCGTTGCTCCATCGGCCTCCGTTTCCATATCGGCCTCCGTTTCTCCATCGGCCTCCGTTTCCTGATCGGCCTCCGTTTCTCTATCGGCCTCCGTTTCCAGATCGGCCTGCGATTCCAGATCGGCCTCCGTTTCTCCATCGGCCTTCGTTTTTAGATCGGCCTCCGTTTCTCCATCGGCCTCCGTTTCCAGATCGGCCTCCGTTTCTCTATCGGCCTCCGTTTACAGATCTTCCTCCGTTTCTCCATCGGCCACCGTTTCTCTATCGGCCTCCGTTTCCAGATCGGCCTCCATTTCTCCATCGGCCTCCGTTTCCATATCGGCCTCCGTTTCTCCATCGGCCTCCGTTTCCTGATCGGCCACCGTTTCTCTATCGGCCTCGGTTTCCATATCAGCCTCCGTTTCTCCATCGGCCTCCGTTTACAGATCGGCCTCCGTTTCTCCATCGGCCACCGTATCTCTATCGGCCTCCGTTTCCAGATCGGCCTCCGTTTCTCCATCGGCCTCCGTTTCCATATCGGCTTCCGTTTCTCCATCGGCCTCCGTTTCCTGATCGGCCTCCGTTTCTCCATCGGACTCCGTTTCCAAATCGGCCTCCGTTTCTCCATCGGCCTCCGTTTCCACATCGGCCTCCGTTTCTCCATCGGCCTCCGTTTCCAAATCGGCCAGCGATTCCAGATCGGTCTCCGTTTCTCCATCGGCCTCAGTTTTCAGATCGGCTTCCGTTTCTCAATCGGCCTCCGTTTCCAAATCGGCCTCAGTTTCTCCATCGGCCTCCGTTTACAGATCGGCCTCCGTTTCCTGATCGGCCACCGTTTCTCTATCGGCCTCCGTTTCCATATCGGCCTCCGTTTCTCCATCGGCCTCCGTTTCCAGATCGGCCTCCGTTTCTCCATCGGCCTCCGTTTACAGATCGGCCTCCGTTTCTCCATCGGCCACCGTTTCTCTATCGGCCTCCGTTCCCAGATCGGCCTCCGTTGCTCCATCGGCCTCCGTTTCCATATCGGCCTCCGTTTCTCCATCGGCCTCCGTTTCCTGATCGGCCTCCGTTTCTCTATCGGCCTCCGTTTCCAGATCTGCCTGCGATTCCAGATCGGACTCCGTTTCTCCATCGGCCTTCCTTTTTAGATCGGCCTCCGTTTCTCCTTCGGCCTCCGTTTACAGATCGACCTCCGTTTCTCCATCGGCCACCGTATCTCTATCGGCCTCCGTTTCCAGATCGGCCTCCATTTTTCCATCGGCCTCCGTTTCCATATCGGCCTCCGTTTCCTGATCGGCTTCCGTTTCTCCATCGGCCTCCGTTTCCATATCGGCATCCGTTTCTCCATCGGCCTCCCTTTCCTGATCGGCCACCGTTTCTCTATCGGCCTCCGTTTTCATATCGGCCTCCGTTTCTCCATCGGCCTCCGTTTCCAGATCGGCCTCCGTTTCTCCATCGGCCTCCGTTTACAGATCGGCCTCCGTTTCTCCATCGGCCACCGTATCTCTATTGGCCATCGTTTCCAGATCGGCTTCCGTTTCTTCTTCGGCCTCCGTTTCCATATCGGTCTCCATTTCTCCATCGGCCTCCGTTTTCAAATCGGCCTCCGTTTCTCCATCGGCCTCCGTTTCCAGATCGGCCTGCGATTTCAAATCGGTCTTCGTTTCTCCATCGGTTTCAGTCTTCAGATCGGCTTTCGTTTCACAATCGGCCTCCGTTTCCAAATCGGCCTCCGTTTCTCCATTGGCCTCCGTTTCCTGATCGGCCTCCGTTCTCCATCGGACTCCGTTTCCAAATCGGCCTCCGTTTCTCCATCGGCCTCCGTTTGAAAATCGGCCTCCGTTTCTCCATCGGCCTCCGTTTCCAGTTCGGCTTCCGTTTCCAGATCGGCCTCCGTTTCTCCATCGGCCTCCGTTTTTAGATCGGCCTCCGTTTCCAAATCGGCCTCCGTTTCTCCATCGGCCTCCGTTTACAGATCGGCCTCCCTTTCTCCATCGTCCTGCGTTTCCAAATCGTCCTGCGTTTCTCCATCGGCCTCCGTTTCCAGATCGTCCTCTGTTTCTCTATCGCCTCCGTTTTCAAATCGGCCTCCATCTCTATATCGGCCTCCGTTTCCATATCGGCCTCCGTTTCTCCATCGGCCTCCGTTTCCAGATCGGCCTCCGTTTCTCCATCGGCCTCCGTTTACAGATCGGTATCCGTTTCTCCATCGGCCACCGTTTCTCTATCGGCCTCCGTTCCCAGATCGGCCTCCGTTGCTCCATCGGCCTCCGTTTCCTGATCGGCTCCGTTTCTCCATCGGACTCCGTTTTCAAATCGGCCTCCGTTTCTCTATCGGCCTCCGTTTCCAAATCGGCCTCCGTTTCCTGATCGGCTCCGTTTCTCCATCGGACTCCGTTTTCAAATCGGCCTCCGTTTCTCTATCGGCCTCCGTTTCCAAATCGGCCTCCGTTTCTCCATCGGCCTCCGTTTCCAGATCGGCCTGCGATTCCAGATCGGCCTCCGTTTCTCCATCGGCCTCCGTTTCCAGATCGGCCTCCGTTTCTCCATCGGCCTCCGTTTGCATATCGGCCTCCGTTTCTCCGTCGGCCTCCGTTTCCTGATCGGCCTCCGTTTCTCCATCGGCCTCCGTTTCCATATCGGCCTCCGTTTCTCTATCGGCCTCCGTTTCCTGATCGGCCACCGTTTCTCTATCGGCCTCCGTTTCCATATCAGCCTTCGTTTCTCCATCGGCCTCCGTTTACAGATCGGCCTCCGTTTCTCCATCGGCCACCGTATCTCTATCGGCCTCCGTTTCCAGATCGGCCTCCGTTTCTCCATCGGCCTCCGTTTCCATATCGGCCTCCGTTTCTCCATCGGCCTCCGTTTCCTGATCGGCCTCCGTTTCTCCATCGGACTCCGTTTCCAAATCGGCCTCCGTTTCTCCATCGGCCTCCGTTTCCATATCGGCCTCCGTTTCTCCATCGGCCTCCGTTTCTCCGTCGGCCTCCGTTTCCTGATCGGCCTCCGTTTCTCCATCGGCCTCCGTTTCCATATCGGCCTCCGTTTCTCCATCGGCCTCCGTTTCCTATTCGGCCACCGTTTCTCTATCGGCCTCCGTTTCCATATCAGCCTCCGTTTCTCCATCGGCCTCCGTTTACAGATCGGCCTCCGTTTCTCCATCGGCCAACGTATCTCTAACGGCCTCCGTTTCCAGATCGGCCTCCGTTTCTCCATCGGCCTCCGTTTCCATATCGGCCTCCGTTTCTCCATCGGCCTCCGTTTCCTGATCGGCCTCCGTTTCTCCATCGGACTCCGTTTCCAAATCGGCCTCCGTTTCTCCATCGGCCTCCGTTTCCATATCGGCCTCCGTTTCTCCATCGGCCTCCGTTTCCAGATCGGCCTGCGATTCCAGATCGGTCTCCGTTTCCCCATCGGCCTCAGTTTTCAGATCGGCTTCCGTTTCTCAATCGGCCTCCGTTTCCAAATCGGCCTCCGTTTCTCCATCGGCCTCCGTTTCCTGATCGGCCTCCGTTTCTCCATCGGACTCCGTTTCCAAATCGGCCTCCGTTTCTCCATCGGCCTCCGTTTCTCCATCGGCCTCCGTTTTCAGGTTGGCCTCCGTTTCTCCATCGGCCTTCGTTTCCAAATCGGCCTCCGTTTCTCCATTGGCCTCCGTTTACAGATCGGCCTCCCTTTCTCCATCGTCCTCCGTTTCCAAATCGTCCTGCGTTTCTCCATCGGCCTCCGTTTCTCCATCTGCCTCCGTTTCTCCATCGGCCTCCGTTTCCAGATCGGCCTCCGTTTCTCCATCGGCCTCAGTTTTCAGATCGACCTCCGTTTCTCCATCGGCCTCCGTTTCCAAATCGGCCTCCGTTTCTCCATTGGCCTCCGTTTACAGATCGGCCTCCCTTTCTCCATCGTCCTCCGTTTCCAAATCGTCCTGCGTTTCTCCATCGGCCTCCGTTTCTCCATCGGCCTCCGTTTCCAGATCGGCCTCCGTTTCTCCATCGGCCTCAGTTTTCAGATCGGCCTCCCTTTCTCCATCGTCCTCCGCTTCCAAATCGTCCTGCGTTTCTCCATCGGCCTCCGTTTCTCCATCGGATTCCGTTTCCAGATCGGCCTCCGTTACCAGATCGGTTTCCGTTTCCGTATCGGCCTCCGTTTTTCCATCGGCCTCCGTTTCCAAATCGGCCTCTGTTTCTCAATCGGCCTCAGTTTCCAGAACGGCCTATGTTTCTCCATCGGCCTCCGTTTTCAGATTGGCCTCCGTTTCTCCATCGGCCTCAGTTTTCAAATCGGCCTATGTTTCTCCATCATCCTCCGTTTCCGTATCGGCCTCCGTTTCTCCATCGGTCTCCGTTTCTTAATCGGCATCCGTTTCTCCATCGGCCTCAGTTTTCAGATCGGCCTCCGTTTCTCCAT
Organism: Agriotes lineatus; assembly: GCA_940337035.1. Lineage (NCBI taxonomy): Eukaryota > Metazoa > Arthropoda > Insecta > Coleoptera > Elateridae > Agriotes > Agriotes lineatus. The sequence continues at coordinate 22,147 of CALNHX010003713.1, forward strand.
CGGCCTCCGTTTCTCCATCGGCCTAAGTTTCCATATCGGCCTCCGTTTCTGAATCGATTTCCGTTTCCAGATCGGCCTCCGTTTCTCCATCGGCCTCCGTTTCCAAATCGGCCTCTGTTTCTCCATCGGCCTCAGTTTCCAGATCGGCCTCCGTTTCACCATCGGCCTCCGTTTCCAGATCGGCCTCCGTTTCTCTATCGGCTTCTGTTTCCTGATCGGTATCCGTTTCTCCACCGGCCTCCGTTTTCAGATCGGCCCCCGTTTCTCCATCGGCCTCCGTTTTCATATCGGCCTTCGTTTCTGCATCGGCCTCCGTTTCCAGATCGGACTCCTGTTTCTCTATCGGCCTCTCAGATCGGCCTTCGTTTCTCCATTGGCCGCCGTTTCCAGATCGGCCTCCGTTTCTCCATCGGCCTCCGTTTCCGTATCGGCCACCGTTTCTCCATCGGCCTCAGTTTCCAGAAGGGCCTATGTTTCTCCATCGGCCTCCGTTTCCGTATCGGCCTCCGTTTCTCTATCGGCCTTCGTTTCTCCATCGACCTCCGTTTCTCCATCGGCCTAAGTTTCCATATCGGCCTCCGTTTCTGCATCGGTTTCCGTTTCCAGATCGGCCTCCGTTTCTCCATCAGCCTCCGTTTCCTGATCGGCCTCCGTTTCTCCATCGGACTCCGTTTCCAAATCGGCCTCCGTTTCTCCATCGGCCTCCGTTTCTCCATCGGCCTCCGTTTTCAGGTTGGCCTCCGTTTCTCCATCGGCCTTCGTTTCCAAATCGGCCTCCGTTTCTCCATTGGCCTCCGTTTACAGATCGGCCTCCCTTTCTCCATCGTCCTCCGTTTCCAAATCGTCCTGCGTTTCTCCATCGGCCTCCGTTTCTCCATCTGCCTCCGTTTCTCCATCGGCCTCCGTTTCCAGATCGGCCTCCGTTTCTCCATCGGCCTCAGTTTTCAGATCGACCTCCGTTTCTCCATCGGCCTCCGTTTCCAAATCGGCCTCCGTTTCTCCATCGGCCTCCGTTTGAAAATCGGCCTCCGTTTCTCCATCGGCCTCCGTTTCCAGTTCGGCTTCCGTTTCCAGATCGGCCTCCGTTTCTCCATCGGCCTCCGTTTTTAGATCGGCCTCCGTTTCTCCATCGGCCTCCGTTTCCAAATCGGCCTGCGTTTCTCCATCGGCCTCCGTTTACAGATCGGCCTCCCTTTCTCCATCGTCCTCCGTTTCCAAATCGTCCTGCGTTTCTCCATCGGCCTCGGTTTCCTTATCGGCCTCCGTTTCTTTGTCGGCCTCCGTTTCCAGATCGTCCTCTGTTTCTCTATCGCCTCCGTTTTCAAATCGGCCTCCATCTCTATATCGGCCTCCGTTTCCATATCGGCCTCCGTTTCTCCATCGGCCTCCGTTTCCAGATCGGCCTCCGTTTCTCCATCGGCCTCCGTTTACAGATCGGTATCCGTTTCTCCATCGGCCACCGTTTCTCTATCGGCCTCCGTTCCCAGATCGGCCTCCGTTGCTCCATCGGCCTCCGTTTCCTGATCGGCTCCGTTTCTCCATCGGACTCCGTTTTCAAATCGGCCTCCGTTTCTCTATCGGCCTCCGTTTCCAAATCGGCCTCCGTTTCCTGATCGGCTCCGTTTCTCCATCGGACTCCGTTTTCAAATCGGCCTCCGTTTCTCTATCGGCCTCCGTTTCCAAATCGGCCTCCGTTTCTCCATCGGCCTCCGTTTCCAGATCGGCCTGCGATTCCAGATCGGCCTCCGTTTCTCCATCGGCCTCCGTTTCCAGATCGGCCTCCGTTTCTCCATCGGCCTCCGTTTCCATATCGGCCTCCGTTTCTCCGTCGGCCTCCGTTTCCTGATCGGCCTCCGTTTCTCCATCGGCCTCCGTTTCCATATCGGCCTCCGTTTCTCCATCGGCCTCCGTTTCCTGATCGGCCACCGTTTCTCTATCGGCCTCCGTTTCCATATCAGCCTTCGTTTCTCCATCGGCCTCCGTTTACAGATCGGCCTCCGTTTCTCCATCGGCCACCGTATCTCTATCGGCCTCCGTTTCCAGATCGGCCTCCGTTTCTCCATCGGCCTCCGTTTCCATATCGGCCTCCGTTTCTCCATCGGCCTCCGTTTCCTGATCGGCCTCCGTTTCTCCATCGGACTCCGTTTCCAAATCGGCCTCCGTTTCTCCATCGGCCTCCGTTTCCATATCGGCCTCCGTTTCTCCATCGGCCTCCGTTTCTCCGTCGGCCTCCGTTTCCTGATCGGCCTCCGTTTCTCCATCGGCCTCCGTTTCCATATCGGCCTCCGTTTCTCCATCGGCCTCCGTTTCCTATTCGGCCACCGTTTCTCTATCGGCCTCCGTTTCCATATCAGCCTCCGTTTCTCCATCGGCCTCCGTTTACAGATCGGCCTCCGTTTCTCCATCGGCCAACGTATCTCTAACGGCCTCCGTTTCCAGATCGGCCTCCGTTTCTCCATCGGCCTCCGTTTCCATATCGGCCTCCGTTTCTCCATCGGCCTCCGTTTCCTGATCGGCCTCCGTTTCTCCATCGGACTCCGTTTCCAAATCGGCCTCCGTTTCTCCATCGGCCTCCGTTTCCATATCGGCCTCCGTTTCTCCATCGGCCTCCGTTTCCAGATCGGCCTGCGATTCCAGATCGGTCTCCGTTTCCCCATCGGCCTCAGTTTTCAGATCGGCTTCCGTTTCTCAATCGGCCTCCGTTTCCAAATCGGCCTCCGTTTCTCCATCGGCCTCCGTTTCCTGATCGGCCTCCGTTTCTCCATCGGACTCCGTTTCCAAATCGGCCTCCGTTTCTCCATCGGCCTCCGTTTCTCCATCGGCCTCCGTTTTCAGGTTGGCCTCCGTTTCTCCATCGGCCTTCGTTTCCAAATCGGCCTCCGTTTCTCCATTGGCCTCCGTTTACAGATCGGCCTCCCTTTCTCCATCGTCCTCCGTTTCCAAATCGTCCTGCGTTTCTCCATCGGCCTCCGTTTCTCCATCTGCCCCCGTTTCTCCATCGGCCTCCGTTTCCAGATCGGCCTCCGTTTCTCCATCGGCCTCAGTTTTCAGATCGACCTCCGTTTCTCCATCGGCCTCCGTTTCCAAATCGGCCTCCGTTTCTCCATTGGCCTCCGTTTACAGATCGGCCTCCCTTTCTCCATCGTCCTCCGTTTCCAAATCGTCCTGCGTTTCTCCATCGGCCTCCGTTTCTCCATCGGCCTCCGTTTCCAGATCGGCCTCCGTTTCTCCATCGGCCTCAGTTTTCAGATCGGCCTCCCTTTCTCCATCGTCCTCCGCTTCCAAATCGTCCTGCGTTTCTCCATCGGCCTCCGTTTCTCCATCGGATTCCGTTTCCAGATCGGCCTCCGTTACCAGATCGGTTTCCGTTTCCGTATCGGCCTCCGTTTTTCCATCGGCCTCCGTTTCCAAATCGGCCTCTGTTTCTCAATCGGCCTCAGTTTCCAGAACGGCCTATGTTTCTCCATCGGCCTCCGTTTTCAGATTGGCCTCCGTTTCTCCATCGGCCTCAGTTTTCAAATCGGCCTATGTTTCTCCATCATCCTCCGTTTCCGTATCGGCCTCCGTTTCTCCATCGGTCTCCGTTTCTTAATCGGCATCCGTTTCTCCATCGGCCTCAGTTTTCAGATCGGCCTCCGTTTCTCCATCGGCCTCCGTTTCTCCATCGGCCTAAGTTTCCATATCGGCCTCCGTTTCTGAATCGATTTCCGTTTCCAGATCGGCCTCCGTTTCTCCATCGGCCTCCGTTTCCAAATCGGCCTCTGTTTCTCCATCGGCCTCAGTTTCCAGATCGGCCTCCGTTTCACCATCGGCCTCCGTTTCCAGATCGGCCTCCGTTTCTCTATCGGCTTCTGTTTCCTGATCGGTATCCGTTTCTCCACCGGCCTCCGTTTTCAGATCGGCCCCCGTTTCTCCATCGGCCTCCGTTTTCATATCGGCCTTCGTTTCTGCATCGGCCTCCGTTTCCAGATCGGACTCCTGTTTCTCTATCGGCCTCTCAGATCGGCCTTCGTTTCTCCATTGGCCGCCGTTTCCAGATCGGCCTCCGTTTCTCCATCGGCCTCCGTTTCCGTATCGGCCACCGTTTCTCCATCGGCCTCAGTTTCCAGAAGGGCCTATGTTTCTCCATCGGCCTCCGTTTCCGTATCGGCCTCCGTTTCTCTATCGGCCTTCGTTTCTCCATCGACCTCCGTTTCTCCATCGGCCTAAGTTTCCATATCGGCCTCCGTTTCTGCATCGGTTTCCGTTTCCAGATCGGCCTCCGTTTCTCCATCAGCCTCCGTTTCCTGATCGGCCTCCGTTTCTCCATCGGACTCCGTTTCCAAATCGGCCTCCGTTTCTCCATCGGCCTCCGTTTCTCCATCGGCCTCCGTTTTCAGGTTGGCCTCCGTTTCTCCATCGGCCTTCGTTTCCAAATCGGCCTCCGTTTCTCCATTGGCCTCCGTTTACAGATCGGCCTCCCTTTCTCCATCGTCCTCCGTTTCCAAATCGTCCTGCGTTTCTCCATCGGCCTCCGTTTCTCCATCTGCCTCCGTTTCTCCATCGGCCTCCGTTTCCAGATCGGCCTCCGTTTCTCCATCGGCCTCAGTTTTCAGATCGACCTCCGTTTCTCCATCGGCCTCCGTTTCCAAATCGGCCTCCGTTTCTCCATTGGCCTCCGTTTACAGATCGGCCTCCCTTTCTCCATCGTCCTCCGTTTCCAAATCGTCCTGCGTTTCTCCATCGGCCTCCGTTTCTCCATCGGCCTCCGTTTCCAGATCGGCCTCCGTTTCTCCATCGGCCTCAGTTTTCAGATCGGCCTCCCTTTCTCCATCGTCCTCCGCTTCCAAATCGTCCTGCGTTTCTCCATCGGCCTCCGTTTCTCCATCGGATTCCGTTTCCAGATCGGCCTCCGTTACCAGATCGGTTTCCGTTTCCGTATCGGCCTCCGTTTTTCCATCGGCCTCCGTTTCCAAATCGGCCTCTGTTTCTCAATCGGCCTCAGTTTCCAGATCGGCCTATGTTTCTCCATCGGCCTCCGTTTTCAGATTGGCCTCCGTTTCTCCATCGGCCTCAGTTTTCAAATCGGCCTATGTTTCTCCATCATCCTCCGTTTCCGTATCGGCCTCCGTTTCTCCATCGGTCTCCGTTTCTTAATCGGCATCCGTTTCTCCATCGGCCTCAGTTTTCAGATCGGCCTCCGTTTCTCCATCGGCCTCCGTTTCTCCATCGGCCTAAGTTTCCATATCGGCCTCCGTTTCTGAATCGATTTCCGTTTCCAGATCGGCCTCCGTTTCTCCATCGGCCTCCGTTTCCAAATCGGCCTCTGTTTCTCCATCGGCCTCAGTTTCCAGATCGGCCTCCGTTTCACCATCGGCCTCCGTTTCCAGATCGGCCTCCGTTTCTCTATCGGCTTCTGTTTCCTGATCGGTATCCGTTTCTCCACCGGCCTCCGTTTTCAGATCGGCCCCCGTTTCTCCATCGGCCTCCGTTTTCATATCGGCCTTCGTTTCTGCATCGGCCTCCGTTTCCAGATCGGACTCCTGTTTCTCTATCGGCCTCTCAGATCGGCCTTCGTTTCTCCATTGGCCGCCGTTTCCAGATCGGCCTCCGTTTCTCCATCGGCCTCCGTTTCCGTATCGGCCACCGTTTCTCCATCGGCCTCAGTTTCCAGAAGGGCCTATGTTTCTCCATCGGCCTCCGTTTCCGTATCGGCCTCCGTTTCTCTATCGGCCTTCGTTTCTCCATCGACCTCCGTTTCTCCATCGGCCTAAGTTTCCATATCGGCCTCCGTTTCTGCATCGGTTTCCGTTTCCAGATCGGCCTCCGTTTCTCCATCAGCCTCCGTTTCCTGATCGGCCTCCGTTTCTCCATCGGACTCCGTTTCCAAATCGGCCTCCGTTTCTCCATCGGCCTCCGTTTCTCCATCGGCCTAAGTTTCCATATCGGCCTCCGTTTCTGCATCGGTTTCCGTTTCCAAATCGGCCTCCGTTTCTCCATCGGCCTCCGTTTCTGCATCGGTTTCCGTTTCCAGATCGGCCTCCGTTTCTCCATCGGCCTCCGTTTCCATATCGGCCTCCGTTTCTCCGTCGGCCTCCGTTTCCTGATCGGCCTCCGTTTCTCCATCGGCCTCCGTTTCCATATCGGCCTCCGTTTCTCCATCGGCCTCCGTTTCCTGATCGGCCTCCGTTTCTCCATCGGCCTCCGTTTCCATATCGGCATCCGTTTCTCCATCGGCCTCCCTTTCCTGATCGGCCACCGTTTCTCTATCGGCCTCCGTTTTCATATCGGCCTCCGTTTCTCCATCGGCCTCCGTTTCCAGATCGGCCTCCGTTTCTCCATCGGCCTCCGTTTACAGATCGGCCTCCGTTTCTCCATCGGCCTCCGTTTACAGATCGGCCTCCGTTTCTCCATCGGCCACCGTTTCTCTATCGGCCTCCTTTCCCAGATCGGCCTCCGTTGCTCCATCGGCCTCCGTTTCCATATCGGCCTCCGTTTCTCTATCGGCCTCCGTTTCCTGATCGGCCACCGTTTCTCTATCGGCCTCCGTTTCCATATCGGCCTCCGTTTCTCCATCGGCCACCGTTTCCAGATCGGCCTCCGTTTCTCCATCGGCCTCCGTTTACAGATCGGCCTCCGTTTCTGCATCGGCCACCGTTTCTCTCTCGGCCTCCGTTCCCAGATCGGCCTCCGTTGCTCCATCGGCCTCCGTTACCATATCGGCCTCCGTTTCTCCATCGGCCTCCGTTTCCTGATCGGCCTCCGTTTCTCTATCGGCCTCCGTTTCCAGATCGGCCTGCGATTCCAGATCGGCCTCCGTTTCTCCATCGGCCTTCGTTTTCAGATCGGCCTCCGTTTCTCCTTCGGCCTCCGTTTACAGATCGGCCTCCGTTTCTCCATCGGCCACCGTATCTCTATCGGCCTCCGTTTCCAGATCGGCCTCCACTTTTCCATCGGCCTCCGTTTCCATATCGGCCTCCGTTTCTCCATCGGCCTCCGTTTCCTGATCGGCCTCCGTTTCTCCATCGGCCTCCGTTTCCATATCGGCATTCGTTTCTCCATCGGCCTCCGTTTCCTGATCGGCCACCGTTTCTCTATCGGCCTCCGTTTCCATATCGGCCTCCGTTTCACCATCGGCCTCCGTTTCCAGATCGGCCTCCGTTTCTCCATCGGCCTCCGTTTACAGATCGGCCTCCGTTTCTCCATCGGCCACCGTATCTCAATTGGCCATCGTTTCCAGATCGGCCTCCGTTTCTCCTTCGGCCTCCGTTTCCATATCGGCCTCCGTTTCTCCATCGGCCTCCGTTTCCAAATCGGCCTCCGTTTCTCCATTGGCCTCCGTTTCCAGATCGGCCTGCGATTTCAGATCGGTCTTCGTTTCTCCATCGGTTTCAGTCTTCAGATCGGCTTTCGTTTCTCAATCGGCCTCCGTTTCCAAATCGGCCTCCGTTTCTCCATCGGCCTGCGTTTCTTGATCGGCCTCCGTTTCTCCAGCGGACTCCGTTTCCAAATCGGCCTCCGTTTCTCCATCGGCCTCCGTTTGAAAATCGGCCTCCGTTTCTCCATCGGCCTCCGTTTCCAGTTCGGCTTCCGTTTCCAGATCGGCCTCCGTTTCTCCATCGGCCTCCGTTTTTAGATCGGCCTCCGTTTCTCCATCGGCCTCCGTTTCCAAATCGGCCTGCGTTTCTCCATCGGCCTCCGTTTACAGATCGGCCTCCCTTTCTCCATCGTCCTCCGTTTCCAAATCGTCCTGCGTTTCTCCATCGGCCTCGGTTTCCTTATCGGCCTCCGTTTCTTTGTCGGCCTCCGTTTCCAGATCGTCCTCTGTTTCTCTATCGCCTCCGTTTTCAAATCGGCCTCCATCTCTATATCGGCCTCCGTTTCCATATCGGCCTCCGTTTCTCCATCGGCCTCCGTTTCCAGATCGGCCTCCGTTTCTCCATCGGCCTCCGTTTACAGATCGGTATCCGTTTCTCCATCGGCCACCGTTTCTCTATCGGCCTCCGTTCCCAGATCGGCCTCCGTTGCTCCATCGGCCTCCGTTTCCTGATCGGCTCCGTTTCTCCATCGGACTCCGTTTTCAAATCGGCCTCCGTTTCTCTATCGGCCTCCGTTTCCAAATCGGCCTCCGTTTCCTGATCGGCTCCGTTTCTCCATCGGACTCCGTTTTCAAATCGGCCTCCGTTTCTCTATCGGCCTCCGTTTCCAAATCGGCCTCCGTTTCTCCATCGGCCTCCGTTTCCAGATCGGCCTGCGATTCCAGATCGGCCTCCGTTTCTCCATCGGCCTCCGTTTCCAGATCGGCCTCCGTTTCTCCATCGGCCTCCGTTTCCATATCGGCCTCCGTTTCTCCGTCGGCCTCCGTTTCCTGATCGGCCTCCGTTTCTCCATCGGCCTCCGTTTCCATATCGGCCTTCGTTTCTCCATCGGCCTCCGTTTCCTGATCGGCCACCGTTTCTCTATCGGCCTCCGTTTCCATATCAGCCTCCGTTTCTCCATCGGCCTCCGTTTACAGATCGGCCTCCGTTTCTCCATCGGCCACCGTATCTCTATCGGCCTCCGTTTCCAGATCGGCCTCCGTTTCTCCATCGGCCTCCGTTTCCATATCGGCCTCCGTTTCTCCATCGGCCTCCGTTTCCTGATCGGCCTCCGTTTCTCCATCGGACTCCGTTTCCAAATCGGCCTCCGTTTCTCCATCGGCCTCCGTTTCCATATCGGCCTCCGTTTCTCCATCGGCCTCCGTTTCTCCGTCGGCCTCCGTTTCCTGATCGGCCTCCGTTTCTCCATCGGCCTCCGTTTCCATATCGGCCTCCGTTTCTCCATCGGCCTCCGTTTCCTATTCGGCCACCGTTTCTCTATCGGCCTCCGTTTCCATATCAGCCTCCGTTTCTCCATCGGCCTCCGTTTACAGATCGGCCTCCGTTTCTCCATCGGCCAACGTATCTCTATCGGCCTCCGTTTCCAGATCGGCCTCCGTTTCTCCATCGGCCTCCGTTTCCATATCGGCCTCCGTTTCTCCATCGGCCTCCGTTTCCTGATCGGCCTCCGTTTCTCCATCGGACTCCGTTTCCAAATCGGCCTCCGTTTCTCCATCGGCCTCCGTTTCCATATCGGCCTCCGTTTCTCCATCGGCCTCCGTTTCCAGATCGGCCTGCGATTCCAGATCGGTCTCCGTTTCCCCATCGGCCTCAGTTTTCAGATCGGCTTCCGTTTCTCAATCGGCCTCCGTTTCCAAATCGGCCTCCGTTTCTCCATCGGCCTCCGTTTCCTGATCGGCCTCCGTTTCTCCATCGGACTCCGTTTCCAAATCGGCCTCCGTTTCTCCATCGGCCTCCGTTTTCAGGTTGGCCTCCGTTTCTCCATCGGCCTTCGTTTCCAAATCGGCCTCCGTTTCTCCATTGGCCTCCGTTTACAGATCGGCCTCCCTTTCTCCATCGTCCTCCGTTTCCAAATCTGCTGCGTTTCTCCATCGGCCTCCGTTTCTCCATCTGCCTCCGTTTCTCCATCGGCCTCCGTTTCCAGATCGGCCTCCGTTTCTCCATCGGCCTCAGTTTTCAGATCGACCTCCGTTTCTCCATCGGCCTCCGTTTCCAAATCGGCCTCCGTTTCTCCATTGGCCTCCGTTTACAGATCGGCCTCCCTTTCTCCATCGTCCTCCGTTTCCAAATCGTCCTGCGTTTCTCCATCGGCCTCCGTTTCTCCATCGGCCTCCGTTTCCAGATCGGCCTCCGTTTCTTCATCGGCCTCAGTTTTCAGAACGGCCTCCCTTTCTCCATCGTCCTCCGCTTCCAAATCGTCCTGCGTTTCTCCATCGGCCTCCGTTTCTCCATCGGATTCCGTTTCCAGATCGGCCTCAGTTACCAGATCGGTTTCCGTTTCCGTATCGGCCTCCGTTTTTCCATCGGCCTCCGTTTCCAAATCGGCCTCTGTTTCTCAATCGGCCTCAGTTTCCAGATCGGCCTATGTTTCTCCATCGGCCTCCGTTTTCAGATTGGCCTCCGTTTCTCCATCGGCCTCAGTTTTCAAATCGGCCTATGTTTCTCCATCATCCTCCGTTTCCGTATCGGCCTCCGTTTCTCCATCGGTCTCCGTTTCTTAATCGGCATCCGTTTCTCCATCGGCCTCAGTTTTCAGATCGGCCTCCGTTTCTCCATCGGCCTCCGTTTCTCCATCGGCCTAAGTTTCCATATCGGCCTCCGTTTCTGAATCGATTTCCGTTTCCAGATCGGCCTCCGTTTCTCCATCGGCCTCCGTTTCCAAATCGGCCTCTGTTTCTCCATCGGCCTCAGTTTCCAGATCGGCCTCCGTTTCACCATCGGCCTCCGTTTCCAGATCGGCCTCCGTTTCTCTATCGGCTTCTGTTTCCTGATCGGTATCCGTTTCTCCACCGGCCTCCGTTTTCAGATCGGCCCCCGTTTCTCCATCGGCCTCCGTTTTCATATCGGCCTTCGTTTCTGCATCGGCCTCCGTTTCCAGATCGGACTCCTGTTTCTCTATCGGCCTCTCAGATCGGCCTTCGTTTCTCCATTGGCCGCCGTTTCCAGATCGGCCTCCGTTTCTCCATCGGCCTCCGTTTCCGTATCGGCCACCGTTTCTCCATCGGCCTCAGTTTCCAGAAGGGCCTATGTTTCTCCATCGGCCTCCGTTTCCGTATCGGCCTCCGTTTCTCTATCGGCCTTCGTTTCTCCATCGACCTCCGTTTCTCCATCGGCCTAAGTTTCCATATCGGCCTCCGTTTCTGCATCGGTTTCCGTTTCCAGATCGGCCTCCGTTTCTCCATCAGCCTCCGTTTCCTGATCGGCCTCCGTTTCTCCATCGGACTCCGTTTCCAAATCGGCCTCCGTTTCTCCATCGGCCTCCGTTTCTCCATCGGCCTCCGTTTTCAGGTTGGCCTCCGTTTCTCCATCGGCCTTCGTTTCCAAATCGGCCTCCGTTTCTCCATTGGCCTCCGTTTACAGATCGGCCTCCCTTTCTCCATCGTCCTCCGTTTCCAAATCGTCCTGCGTTTCTCCATCGGCCTCCGTTTCTCCATCTGCCTCCGTTTCTCCATCGGCCTCCGTTTCCAGATCGGCCTCCGTTTCTCCATCGGCCTCAGTTTTCAGATCGACCTCCGTTTCTCCATCGGCCTCCGTTTCCAAATCGGCCTCCGTTTCTCCATTGGCCTCCGTTTACAGATCGGCCTCCCTTTCTCCATCGTCCTCCGTTTCCAAATCGTCCTGCGTTTCTCCATCGGCCTCCGTTTCTCCATCGGCCTCCGTTTCCAGATCGGCCTCCGTTTCTCCATCGGCCTCAGTTTTCAGATCGGCCTCCCTTTCTCCATCGTCCTCCGCTTCCAAATCGTCCTGCGTTTCTCCATCGGCCTCCGTTTCTCCATCGGATTCCGTTTCCAGATCGGCCTCCGTTACCAGATCGGTTTCCGTTTCCGTATCGGCCTCCGTTTTTCCATCGGCCTCCGTTTCCAAATCGGCCTCTGTTTCTCAATCGGCCTCAGTTTCCAGATCGGCCTATGTTTCTCCATCGGCCTCCGTTTTCAGATTGGCCTCCGTTTCTCCATCGGCCTCAGTTTTCAAATCGGCCTATGTTTCTCCATCATCCTCCGTTTCCGTATCGGCCTCCGTTTCTCCATCGGTCTCCGTTTCTTAATCGGCATCCGTTTCTCCATCGGCCTCAGTTTTCAGATCGGCCTCCGTTTCTCCATCGGCCTCCGTTTCTCCATCGGCCTAAGTTTCCATATCGGCCTCCGTTTCTGAATCGATTTCCGTTTCCAGATCGGCCTCCGTTTCTCCATCGGCCTCCGTTTCCAAATCGGCCTCTGTTTCTCCATCGGCCTCAGTTTCCAGATCGGCCTCCGTTTCACCATCGGCCTCCGTTTCCAGATCGGCCTCCGTTTCTCTATCGGCTTCTGTTTCCTGATCGGTATCCGTTTCTCCATCGGCCTCCGTTTACAGATCGGCCTCCGTTTCTCCATCGGCCAACGTATCTCTATCGGCCTCCGTTTCCAGATCGGCCTCCGTTTCTCCATCGGCCTCCGTTTCCATATCGGCCTCCGTTTCTCCATCGGCCTCCGTTTCCTGATCGGCCTCCGTTTCTCCATCGGACTCCGTTTCCAAATCGGCCTCCGTTTCTCCATCGGCCTCCGTTTCCATATCGGCCTCCGTTTCTCCATCGGCCTCCGTTTCCAGATCGGCCTGCGATTCCAGATCGGTCTCCGTTTCCCCATCGGCCTCAGTTTTCAGATCGGCTTCCGTTTCTCAATCGGCCTCCGTTTCCAAATCGGCCTCCGTTTCTCCATCGGCCTCCGTTTCCTGATCGGCCTCCGTTTCTCCACCGGACTCCGTTTCCAAATCGGCCTCCGTTTCTCCATCGGCCTCCGTTTCTCCATCGGCCTCCGTTTTCAGGTTGGCCTCCGTTTCTCCATCGGCCTTCGTTTCCAAATCGGCCTCCGTTTCTCCATTGGCCTCCGTTTACAGATCGGCCTCCCTTTCTCCATCGTCCTCCGTTTCCAAATCGTCCTGCGTTTCTCCATCGGCCTCCGTTTCTCCATCTGCCTCCGTTTCTCCATCGGCCTCCGTTTCCAGATCGGCCTCCGTTTCTCCATCGGCCTCAGTTTTCAGATCGACCTCCGTTTCTCCATCGGCCTCCGTTTCCAAATCGGCCTCCGTTTCTCCATTGGCCTCCGTTTACAGATCGGCCTCCCTTTCTCCATCGTCCTCCGTTTCCAAATCGTCCTGCGTTTCTCCATCGGCCTCCGTTTCTCCATCGGCCTCCGTTTCCAGATCGGCCTCCGTTTCTCCATCGGCCTCAGTTTTCAGAACGGCCTCCCTTTCTCCATCGTCCTCCGCTTCCAAATCGTCCTGCGTTTCTCCATCGGCCTCCGTTTCTCCATCGGATTCCGTTTCCAGATCGGCCTCCGTTACCAGATCGGTTTCCGTTTCCGTATCGGCCTCCGTTTTTCCATCGGCCTCCGTTTCCAAATCGGCCTCTGTTTCTCAATCGGCCTCAGTTTCCAGATCGGCCTATGTTTCTCCATCGGCCTCCGTTTTCAGATTGGCCTCCGTTTCTCCATCGGCCTCAGTTTTCAAATCGGCCTATGTTTCTCCATCATCCTCCGTTTCCGTATCGGCCTCCGTTTCTCCATCGGTCTCCGTTTCTTAATCGGCATCCGTTTCTCCATCGGCCTCAGTTTTCAGATCGGCCTCCGTTTCTCCATCGGCCTCCGTTTCTCCATCGGCCTAAGTTTCCATATCGGCCTCCGTTTCTGAATCGATTTCCGTTTCCAGATCGGCCTCCGTTTCTCCATCGGCCTCCGTTTCCAAATCGGCCTCTGTTTCTCCATCGGCCTCAGTTTCCAGATCGGCCTCCGTTTCACCATCGGCCTCCGTTTCCAGATCGGCCTCCGTTTCTCTATCGGCTTCTGTTTCCTGATCGGTATCCGTTTCTCCACCGGCCTCCGTTTTCAGATCGGCCCCCGTTTCTCCATCGGCCTCCGTTTTCATATCGGCCTTCGTTTCTGCATCGGCCTCCGTTTCCAGATCGGACTCCTGTTTCTCTATCGGCCTCTCAGATCGGCCTTCGTTTCTCCATTGGCCGCCGTTTCCAGATCGGCCTCCGTTTCTCCATCGGCCTCCGTTTCCGTATCGGCCACCGTTTCTCCATCGGCCTCAGTTTCCAGAAGGGCCTATGTTTCTCCATCGGCCTCCGTTTCCGTATCGGCCTCCGTTTCTCTATCGGCCTTCGTTTCTCCATCGACCTCCGTTTCTCCATCGGCCTAAGTTTCCATATCGGCCTCCGTTTCTGCATCGGTTTCCGTTTCCAGATCGGCCTCCGTTTCTCCATCAGCCTCCGTTTCCTGATCGGCCTCCGTTTCTCCATCGGACTCCGTTTCCAAATCGGCCTCCGTTTCTCCATCGGCCTCCGTTTCTCCATCGGCCTCCGTTTTCAGGTTGGCCTCCGTTTCTCCATCGGCCTTCGTTTCCAAATCGGCCTCCGTTTCTCCATTGGCCTCCGTTTACAGATCGGCCTCCCTTTCTCCATCGTCCTCCGTTTCCAAATCGTCCTGCGTTTCTCCATCGGCCTCCGTTTCTCCATCTGCCTCCGTTTCTCCATCGGCCTCCGTTTCCAGATCGGCCTCCGTTTCTCCATCGGCCTCAGTTTTCAGATCGACCTCCGTTTCTCCATCGGCCTCCGTTTCCAAATCGGCCTCCGTTTCTCCATTGGCCTCCGTTTACAGATCGGCCTCCCTTTCTCCATCGTCCTCCGTTTCCAAATCGTCCTGCGTTTCTCCATCGGCCTCCGTTTCTCCATCGGCCTCCGTTTCCAGATCGGCCTCCGTTTCTCCATCGGCCTCAGTTTTCAGATCGGCCTCCCTTTCTCCATCGTCCTCCGCTTCCAAATCGTCCTGCGTTTCTCCATCGGCCTCCGTTTCTCCATCGGATTCCGTTTCCAGATCGGCCTCCGTTACCAGATCGGTTTCCGTTTCCGTATCGGCCTCCGTTTTTCCATCGGCCTCCGTTTCCAAATCGGCCTCTGTTTCTCAATCGGCCTCAGTTTCCAGATCGGCCTATGTTTCTCCATCGGCCTCCGTTTTCAGATTGGCCTCCGTTTCTCCATCGGCCTCAGTTTTCAAATCGGCCTATGTTTCTCCATCATCCTCCGTTTCCGTATCGGCCTCCGTTTCTCCATCGGTCTCCGTTTCTTAATCGGCATCCGTTTCTCCATCGGCCTCAGTTTTCAGATCGGCCTCCGTTTCTCCATCGGCCTCCGTTTCTCCATCGGCCTAAGTTTCCATATCGGCCTCCGTTTCTGAATCGATTTCCGTTTCCAGATCGGCCTCCGTTTCTCCATCGGCCTCCGTTTCCAAATCGGCCTCTGTTTCTCCATCGGCCTCAGTTTCCAGATCGGCCTCCGTTTCACCATCGGCCTCCGTTTCCAGATCGGCCTCCGTTTCTCTATCGGCTTCTGTTTCCTGATCGGTATCCGTTTCTCCACCGGCCTCCGTTTTCAGATCGGCCCCCGTTTCTCCATCGGCCTCCGTTTTCATATCGGCCTTCGTTTCTGCATCGGCCTCCGTTTCCAGATCGGACTCCTGTTTCTCTATCGGCCTCTCAGATCGGCCTTCGTTTCTCCATTGGCCGCCGTTTCCAGATCGGCCTCCGTTTCTCCATCGGCCTCCGTTTCCGTATCGGCCACCGTTTCTCCATCGGCCTCAGTTTCCAGAAGGGCCTATGTTTCTCCATCGGCCTCCGTTTCCGTATCGGCCTCCGTTTCTCTATCGGCCTTCGTTTCTCCATCGACCTCCGTTTCTCCATCGGCCTAAGTTTCCATATCGGCCTCCGTTTCTGCATCGGTTTCCGTTTCCAGATCGGCCTCCGTTTCTCCATCAGCCTCCGTTTCCTGATCGGCCTCCGTTTCTCCATCGGACTCCGTTTCCAAATCGGCCTCCGTTTCTCCATCGGCCTCCGTTTCTCCATCGGCCTAAGTTTCCATATCGGCCTCCGTTTCTGCATCGGTTTCCGTTTCCAAATCGGCCTCCGTTTCTCCATCGGCCTCCGTTTCTGCATCGGTTTCCGTTTCCAGATCGGCCTCCGTTTCTCCATCGGCCTCCGTTTCCATATCGGCCTCCGTTTCTCCGTCGGCCTCCGTTTCCTGATCGGCCTCCGTTTCTCCATCGGCCTCCGTTTCCATATCGGCCTCCGTTTCTCCATCGGCCTCCGTTTCCTGATCGGCCACCGTTTCTCCATCGGCCTCCGTTTCCATATCGGCATCCGTTTCTCCATCGGCCTCCCTTTCCTGATCGGCCACCGTTTCTCTATCGGCCTCCGTTTTCATATCGGCCTCCGTTTCTCCATCGGCCTCCGTTTCCAGATCGGCCTCCGTTTCTCCATCGGCCTCCGTTTACAGATCGGCCTCCGTTTCTCCATCGGCCACCGTATCTCTATTGGCCATCGTTTCCAGATCGGCTTCCGTTTCTTCTTCGGCCTCCGTTTCCATATCGGCCTCCGTTTCTCCATCGGCCTCCGTTTTCAAATCGGCCTCCGTTTCCAGATCGGCCTGCGATTTCAAATCGGTCTTCGTTTCTCCATCGGTTTCAGTCTTCAGATCGGCTTTCGTTTCACAATCGGCCTCCGTTTCCAAATCGGCCTCCGTTTCTCCATTGGCCTCCGTTTCCTGATCGGCCTCCGTTCTCCATCGGACTCCGTTTCCAAATCGGCCTCCGTTTCTCCATCGGCCTCCGTTTGAAAATCGGCCTCAGTTTCTCCATCGGCCTCCGTTTCCAGTTTGGCTTCCGTTTCCAGATCGGCCTCCGTTTCTCCATCGGCCTCCGTTTTTAGATCGGCCTCCGTTTCCAAATCGGCCTCCGTTTCTCCATCGGCCTCCGTTTACAGATCGGCCTCCCTTTCTCCATCGTCCTGCGTTTCCAAATCGTCCTGCGTTTCTCCATCGGCCTCCGTTTCCAGATCGTCCTCTGTTTCTCTATCGCCTCCGTTTTCAAATCGGCCTCCATCTCTATATCGGCCTCCGTTTCCATATCGGCCTCCGTTTCTCCATCGGCCTCCGTTTCCAGATCGGCTTCCGTTTCTCCATCGGCATCCGTTTACAGATCGGTATCCGTTTCTCCATCGGCCACCGTTTCTCTATCGGCCTCCGTTCCCAGATCGGCCTCCGTTGCTCCATCGGCCTCCGTTTCCTGATCGGCTCCGTTTCTCCATCGGCCTCCGTTTCCTGATCGGCCTCCGTTTCTCCATCGGCCTCCGTTTTCATATCGGCCTCCGTTTCTCCATCGGCCTCCGTTTCCTGATCGGCCTCCGTTTCTCCATCGGTCTCCGTTTCCATATCGGCCTCCGTTTCTCCATCGGCCCCCGTTTCCTGATCGGCGTCCGTTTCTCCATCGGACTCCGTTTCCAAATCGGCCTCCGTTTCTCCATCGGCCTCCGTTTCCATATCGGCCTCCGTTTCTCCATCGGCCTCCGTTTCCAGATCGGCCTGCGATTCCAGATCGGTCTCCGTTTCTCCATCGGCCTCAGTTTTCAGATCGGCTTCCTTTTCTCAATCGGCCTCCGTTTCCAAATCGGCCTCCGTTTCTCCATCGGCCTCCGTTTACAGATCGGCCTCCGTTTCTCCATCGGCCACCGTTTCTCTATCGGCCTCCTTTCCCAGATCGGCCTCCGTTGCTCCATCGGCCTCCGTTTCCATATCGGCCTCCGTTTCTCTATCGGCCTCCGTTTCCTGATCGGCCACCGTTTCTCTATCGGCCTCCGTTTCCATATCGGCCTCCGTTTCTCCATCGGCCACCGTTTCCAGATCGGCCTCCGTTTCTCCATCGGCCTCCGTTTACAGATCGGCCTCCGTTTCTCCATCGGCCACCGTTTCTCTCTCGGCCTCCGTTCCCAGATCGGCCTCCGTTGCTCCATCGGCCTCCGTTACCATATCGGCCTCCGTTTCTCCATCGGCCTCCGTTTCCTGATCGGCCTCCGTTTCTCTATCGGCCTCCGTTTCCAGATCGGCCTGCGATTCCAGATCGGCCTCCGTTTCTCCATCGGCCTTCGTTTTCAGATCGGCCTCCGTTTCTCCTTCGGCCTCCGTTTACAGATCGGCCTCCGTTTCTCCATCGGCCACCGTATCTCTATCGGCCTCCGTTTCCAGATCGGCCTCCACTTTTCCATCGGCCTCCGTTTCCATATCGGCCTCCGTTTCTCCATCGGCCTCCGTTTCCTGATCTGCCTCCGTTTCTCCATCGGCCTCCGTTTCCATATCGGCATTCGTTTCTCCATCGGCCTCCGTTTCCTGATCGGCCACCGTTTCTCTATCGGCCTCCGTTTCCATATCGGCCTCCGTTTCACCATCGGCCTCCGTTTCCAGATCGGCCTCCGTTTCTCCATCGGCCTCCGTTTACAGATCGGCCTCCGTTTCTCCATCGGCCACCGTATCTCTATTGGCCATCGTTTCCAGATCGGCCTCCGTTTCTCCTTCGGCCTCCGTTTCCATATCGGCCTCCGTTTCTCCATCGGCCTCCGTTTCCAAATCGGCCTCCGTTTCTCCATTGGCCTCCGTTTCCAGATCGGCCTGCGATTTCAGATCGGTCTTCGTTTCTCCATCGGTTTCAGTCTTCAGATCGGCTTTCGTTTCTCAATCGGCCTCCGTTTCCAAATCGGCCTCCGTTTCTCCATCGGCCTGCGTTTCTTGATCGGCCTCCGTTTCTCCAGCGGACTCCGTTTCCAAATCGGCCTCCGTTTCTCCATCGGCCTCCGTTTGAAAATCGGCCTCCGTTTCTCCATCGGCCTCCGTTTCCAGTTCGGCTTCCGTTTCCAGATCGGCCTCCGTTTCTCCATCGGCCTCCGTTTTTAGATCGGCCTCCGTTTCTCCATCGGCCTCCGTTTCCAAATCGGCCTGCGTTTCTCCATCGGCCTCCGTTTACAGATCGGCCTCCCTTTCTCCATCGTCCTCCGTTTCCAAATCGTCCTGCGTTTCTCCATCGGCCTCGGTTTCCTTATCGGCCTCCGTTTCTTTATCGGCCTCCGTTTCCAGATCGTCCTCTGTTTCTCTATCGCCTCCGTTTTCAAATCGGCCTCCATCTCTATATCGGCCTCCGTTTCCATATCGGCCTCCGTTTCTCCATCGGCCTCCGTTTCCAGATCGGCCTCCGTTTCTCCATCGGCCTCCGTTTACAGATCGGTATCCGTTTCTCCATCGGCCACCGTTTCTCTATCGGCCTCCGTTCCCAGATCGGCCTCCGTTGCTCCATCGGCCTTCGTTTCCTGATCGGCTCCGTTTCTCCATCGGACTCCGTTTTCAAATCGGCCTCCGTTTCTCTATCGGCCTCCGTTTCCAAATCGGCCTCCGTTTCTCCATCGGCCTCCGTTTCCAGATCGGCCTGCGATTCCAGATCGGCCTCCGTTTCTCCATCGGCCTCCGTTTCCAGATCGGCCTCCGTTTCTCCATCGGCCTCCGTTTCCATATCGGCCTCCGTTTCTCCGTCGGCCTCCGTTTCCTGATCGGCCTCCGTTTCTCCATCGGCCTCCGTTTCCATATCGGCCTCCGTTTCTCCATCGGCCTCCGTTTCCATATCGGCCTCCGTTTCTCCGTCGGCCTCCGTTTCCTGATCGGCCTCCGTTTCTCCATCGGCCTCCGTTTCCATATCGGCCTCCGTTTCTCCATCGGCCTCCGTTTACAGATCGGCCTCCGTTTCTCCATCGGCCACCTTATCTCTATCGGCCTCCGTTTCCAGATCGGCCTCCGTTTCTCCATCTGCCTCCGTTTCCATATCGGCCTCCGTTTCTCCTTCGGCCTCCGTTTCCAGATCGGCCTCCGTTTCTCTATCGGCCTCCGTTTCCAGATCGGCCTCTGTTTCTCCATCGGTCTCCGTTTCCATATCGGCCTCCGTTTCTTCATCGGCCTCCGTTTCCAGATCGGCCTCCGTTTCTTCATCGGCCTCCGTTTCCAGATCGGCTTCCGTTTCTGTATCGGCCTCCGTTTCTCCATGGGCCTCCGATTATAAATCGGCTTCGGTTTCTCCATCGGCCTCCGTTTACAGATCGGCTTCCGTTTCTCCATCGGACTCCGTTTCCATATCGGCCTCGGTTTCTTCATCGGCCTCCGTTTCCAGATCGGCTTCCGTTTCTGTATCGGCTTCCGTTTCTGTATCGGCCTCCGTTTCCAGATCGGCCCCCGCTTCACCATCGGCCTCCGTTGCCAGATCGGCTTCCGTTTCTCCATCGGCCTCCGTTTCCATATCGGCCTCCGTTTCTTCATCGGCCTCCGTTTCCAGATCGGCTTCCGTTTCTTCATCGGCCTCCGTTTCCAGATCGGCTTCCGTTTCTGTATCGGCCTCCGTTTCCATATCGGCCTTCGTTTCTCCATCGGCCTCCGTTTCCAGATCGGCCTCCGTTTCTCTATCGGCCTCTCAGATCGGCCTTCGTTTCTCCATTGGCCGCCGATTCCAGATCGGCCTCCGTTTCTCTATCGACCTCCGTTTCCAGATCGGCCTCCGTTTCTCTAGCATCCTCCGTTTCTCTATCGGTTTCCGTATCCAGATCGGCCTCCGTTTCTCCATCGGCCTCCGTTTCCAGATCGGCCTCCGTTTCTCCTTCGGCCTCCGTATTCAGATCGGCCTTCGTTTCTCCAACGGCCTCCGATTCCAGAGCGGTCTCCGTTTCTCTATCGGACTCCGTTTCCAGATCGGCCTCCGTTTCTCCATCGGCCTCCGTTCCCAGATAGGCCCCCGTTTCTCCATCGGCCTCCGTTTTCAGATCGGCCTCCGTTTCTCCATCGGCCTCCGTTTCCTTATCGGCCTCCGTTTCTTTATCGGCCACCGTTTCCAGATCGTCATCCGTTTCTCTATCGCCTCCGTTTTCAAATCGGCCTCCATCACTATATCGGCCTCCGTTTCCATATCGACCTCCGTTTCTCCATCGGCCTCCGTTTCCAAATCGGCCTCCGTTTCTCCATCGGCCTCCGTTTACAGATCGGCCTCCGTTTCTCCATCGGCCACCGTTTCTCTATCGGCCTCCGTTCCCAGTTCGGCCTCCGTTGCTCCATCGGCCTCCGTTTCCATATCGGCCTCCGTTTCTCCATCGGCCTCCGTTTTCTGATCGGCCTCCGTTTCTCCATCGGACTCCGCTTCCAAATCGGCTTCCGTTTCTCCATCGGCCTCCGTTTCCAAATCGGCCTCCGTTTCTCCATTGGCCTCCTTTTCCAGATCGGCCTGCGATTCCAGATCGTTCTCCGTTTCTCCATCGGCCTCCGTTTCCAGATCGGCCTCCGTTTCTCCATCGGCCTCCGTTTACAGATCGGCCTCCGTTTCTCCATCGGCCACCGTATCTCTATCGGCCTCCGTTTCCAGATCGGCCTCCGTTTCTCCATCGGTCTCCGTTTCCATATCGGCATCCGTTTCTCCATCGGCCTCCATTTCCTGATCGGCCTCCGTTTCTCCATCGGCCTCCGTTTCCATATCGGCCTCCGTTTCTCCATCGGCCTCCGTTTCCTGATCGGCCACCGTTTCTCTATCGGCCTCCGTTTCCATATCGGCCTCCGTTTCTCCATCGGCCTCCGTTTCCAGATCGGCTTCCGTTTCTCCATCGGCCTCCGTTTACAGATCTTCCTCCGTTTCTCCATCGGCCACCGTTTCTCTATCGGCCTCCGTTCCCAGATCGGCCTCCGTTGCTCCATCGGCCTCCGTTTCCATATCGGCGTCCGTTTCTCCATCGGCCTCCGTTTCCTGATCGGCCTCCGTTTCTCTATCGGCCTCCGTTTCCAGATCGGCCTGCGATTCCAGATCGGCCTCCGTTTCTCCATCGGCCTTCGTTTTCAGATCGGCCTCCGTTTCTCCATCGGCCTCCGTTTCCAGATCGGCCTCCGTTTCTCCATCGGCCTCCGTTTACAGATCTTCCTCCGTTTCTCCATCGGCCACCGTTTCTCTATCGGCCTCCGTTTCCAGATCGGCCTCCATTTCTCCATCGGCCTCCGTTTCCATATCGGCCTCCGTTTCTCCATCGGCCTCCGTTTCCTGATCGGCCACCGTTTCTCTATCGGCCTCGGTTTCCATATCAGCCTCCGTTTCTCCATCGGCCTCCGTTTACAGATCGGCCTCCGTTTCTCCATCGGTCACCGTATCTCTATCGGCCTCCGTTTCCAGATCGGCCTCCGGTTCTCCATCGGCCTCCGTTTCCATATCGGCTTCCGTTTCTCCTTCGGCCTCCGTTTCCTGATCGGCCTCCGTTTCTCCATCGGACTCCGTTTCCAAATCGGCCTCCGTTTCTCCATCGGCCTCCGTTTCCATATCGGCCTCCGTTTCTCCATCGGCCTCCGTTTCCAAATCGGCCAGCGATTCCAGATCGGTCTCCGTTTCTCCATCGGCCTCAGTTTTCAGATCGGCTTCCGTTTCTCAATCGGCCTCCGTTTCCAAATCGGCCTCAGTTTCTCCATCGGCCTCCGTTTACAGATCGTCCTCCGTTTCCTGATCGGCCACCGTTTCTCTATCGGCCTCCGTTTCCATATCGGCCTCCGTTTCTCCTTCGGCCTCCGTTTCCAGATCGGCCTCCGTTTCTCCATCGGCCTCCGTTTACAGATCGGCCTCCGTTTCTCCATCGGCCACCGTTTCTCTATCGGCCTCCGTTCCCAGATCGGCCTCCGTTGCTCCATCGGCCTCCGTTTCCATATCGGCCTCCGTTTCTCCATCGGCCTCCGTTTCCTGATCGGCCTCCGTTTCTCTATCGGCCTCCGTTTCCAGATCTGCCTGCGATTCCAGATCGGACTCCGTTTCTCCATCGGCCTTCCTTTTCAGATCGGCCTCCGTTTCTCCTTCGGCCTCCGTTTACAGATCGACCTCCGTTTCTCCATCGGCCACCGTATCTCTATCGGCCTCCGTTTTCAGATCGGCCTCCATTTTTCCATCGGCCTCCGTTTCCATATCGGCCTCCGTTTCCTGATCGGCTTCCGTTTCTCCATCGGCCTCCGTTTCCATATCGGCATCCGTTTCTCCATCGGCCTCCCTTTCCTGATCGGCCACCGTTTCTCTATCGGCCTCCGTTTTCATATCGGCCTCCGTTTCTCCATCGGCCTCCGTTTCCAGATCGGCCTCCGTTTCTCCATCGGCCTCCGTTTACAGATCGGCCTCCGTTTCTCCATCGGCCACCGTATCTCTATTGGCCATCGTTTCCAGATCGGCTTCCGTTTCTTCTTCGGCCTCCGTTTCCATATCGGTCTCCGTTTCTCCATCGGCCTATGTTTTCAAATCGGCCTCCGTTTCTCCATCGGCCTCCGTTTCCAGATCGGCCTGCGATTTCAAATCGGTCTTCGTTTCTCCATCGGTTTCAGTCTTCAGATCGGCTTTCGTTTCACAATCGGCCTCCGTTTCCAAATCGGCCTCCGTTCTCCATTGGCCTCCGTTTCCAGATCGGCCTGCGATTTCAAATCGGTCTTCGTTTCTCCATCGGTTTCAGTCTTCAGATCGGCTTTCGTTTCACAATCGGACTCCGTTTCCAAATCGGCCTCCGTTTCTCCATCGGCCTCCGTTTGAAAATCGGCCTCCGTTTCTCCATCGGCCTCCGTTTCCAGTTCGGCTTCCGTTTCCAGATCGGCCTCCGTTTCTCCATCGGCCTCCGTTTTTAGATCGGCCTCCGTTTCCAAATCGGCCTCCGTTTCTCCATCGGCCTCCGTTTACAGATCGGCCTCCCTTTCTCCATCGTCCTGCGTTTCCAAATCGTCCTGCGTTTCTCCATCGGCCTCCGTTTCCAGATCGTCCTCTGTTTCTCTATCGCCTCCGTTTTCAAATCGGCCTCCATCTCTATATCGGCCTCCGTTTCCATATCGGCCTCCGTTTCTCCATCGGCCTCCGTTTCCAGATCGGCCTCCGTTTCTCCATCGGAATCCGTTTACAGATCGGTATCCGTTTCTCCATCGGCCACCGTTTCTCTATCGGCCTCCGTTCCCAGATCGGCCTCCGTTGCTCCATCGGCCTCCGTTTCCTGATCGGCTCCGTTTCTCCATCGGCCTCCGTTTCCTGATCGGCCACCGTTTCTCTATCGGCCTCCGTTTCCATATCAGCCTCCGTTTCTCCATCGGCCTCCGTTTACAGATCGGCCTCCGTTTCTCCATCGGCCTCCGTTTTCATATCGGCCTCCGTTTCTCCATCGGCCTCCGTTTCCTGATCGGCCTCCGTTTCTCCATCGGCCTCCGTTTCCATATCGGCCTCCGTTTCTCCATCGGCCCCCGTTTCCTGATCGGCGTCCGTTTCTCCATCGGACTCCGTTTCCAAATCGGCCTCCGTTTCTCCATCGGCCTCCGTTTCCATATCGGCCTCCGTTTCTCCATCGGCCTCCGTTTCCAGATCGGCCTGCGATTCCAGATCGGTCTCCGTTTCTCCATCGGCCTCAGTTTTCAGATCGGCTTCCTTTTCTCAATCGGCCTCCGTTTCCAAATCGGCCTCCGTTTCTCCATCGGCCTCCGTTTACAGATCGG
This sequence comes from Agriotes lineatus, assembly GCA_940337035.1. NCBI lineage: Eukaryota > Metazoa > Arthropoda > Insecta > Coleoptera > Elateridae > Agriotes > Agriotes lineatus. The sequence continues at coordinate 46,081 of CALNHX010003713.1, forward strand.
CCTCCGTTTCTCCATCGGCCACCGTTTCTCTATCGGCCTCCTTTCCCAGATCGGCCTCCGTTGCTCCATCGGCCTCCGTTTCCATATCGGCCTCCGTTTCTCTATCGGCCTCCGTTTCCTGATCGGCCACCGTTTCTCTATCGGCCTCCGTTTCCATATCGGCCTCCGTTTCTCCATCGGCCACCGTTTCCAGATCGGCCTCCGTTTCTCCATCGGCCTCCGTTTACAGATCGGCCTCCGTTTCTCCATCGGCCACCGTTTCTCTCTCGGCCTCCGTTCCCAGATCGGCCTCCTTTGCTCCATCGGCCTCCGTTACCATATCGGCCTCCGTTTCTCCATCGGCCTCCGTTTCCTGATCGGCCTCCGTTTCTCTATCGGCCTCCGTTTCCAGATCGGCCTGCGATTCCAGATCGGCCTCCGTTTCTCCATCGGCCTTCGTTTTCAGATCGGCCTCCGTTTCTCCTTCGGCCTCCGTTTACAGATCGGCCTCCACTTTTCCATCGGCCTCCGTTTCCATATCGGCCTCCGTTTCTCCATCGGCCTCCGTTTCCTGATCGGCCTCCGTTTCTCCATCGGCCTCCGTTTCCATATCGGCATTCGTTTCTCCATCGGCCTCCGTTTCCTGATCGGCCACCGTTTCTCTATCGGCCTCCGTTTCCATATCGGCCTCCGTTTCACCATCGGCCTCCGTTTCAGATCGGCCTCCGTTTCTCCATCGGCCTCCGTTTACAGATCGGCCTCCGTTTCTCCATCGGCCACCGTATCTCTATTGGCCATCGTTTCCAGATCGGCCTCCGTTTCTCCTTCGGCCTCCGTTTCCATATCGGCCTCCGTTTCTCCATCGGCCTCCGTTTCCAAATCGGCCTCCGTTTCTCCATTGGCCTCCGTTTCCAGATCGGCCTGCGATTTCAGATCGGTCTTCGTTTCTCCATCGGTTTCAGTCTTCAGATCGGCTTTCGTTTCTCAATCGGCCTCCGTTTCCAAATCGGCCTCCGTTTCTCCATCGGCCTGCGTTTCTTGATCGGCCTCCGTTTCTCCAGCGGACTCCGTTTCCAAATCGGCCTCCGTTTCTCCATCGGCCTCCGTTTGAAAATCGGCCTCCGTTTCTCCATCGGCCTGCGTTTCTTGATCGGCCTCCGTTTCTCCAGCGGACTCCGTTTCCATATCGGCCTCCGTTTCTCCATCGGCCTCCGTTTCCAGATCGGCCTCCGTTTCTCCATCGGCCTCCGTTTACAGATCGGCCTCCGTTTCTCCATCGGCCACCGTTTCTCTATCGGCCTCCGTTCCCATATCGGCCTCCGTTGCTCCATCGGCCTCCGTTTCCATATCGGCCTCCGTTTCTCCATCGGCCTCCGTTTCCTGATCGGCCTCCGTTTCTCTATCGGCCTCCGTTTCCAGATCTGCCTGCGATTCCAGATCGGACTCCGTTTCTCCATCGGCCTTCCTTTTCAGATCGGCCTCCGTTTCTCCTTCGGCCTCCGTTTACAGATCGACCTCCGTTTCTCCATCGGCCACCGTATCTCTATCGGCCTCCGTTTCCTGATCGGCCTCCGCTTCTCCATCGGCCTCCGTTTCCATATCGGCATCCGTTTCTCCATCGGCCTCCCTTTCCTGATCGGCCACCGTTTCTCTATCGGCCTCCGTTTTCATATCGGCCTCCGTTTCTCCATCGGCCTCCGTTTCCAGATCGGCCTCCGTTTCTCCATCGGCCTCCGTTTACAGATCGGCCTCCGTTTCTCCATCGGCCACCGTATCTCTATTGGCCATCGTTTCCAGACCGGCTTCCGTTTCTTCTTCGGCCTCCGTTTCCATATCGGCCTCCGTTTCTCCATCGGCCTCCGTTTTCAAATCGGCCTCCGTTTCTCCATCGGCCTCCGTTTCCAGATCGGCCTGCGATTTCAAATCGGTCTTCGTTTCTCCATCGGTTTCAGTCTTCAGATCGGCTTTCGTTTCACAATCGGCCTCCGTTTCCAAATCGGCCTCCGTTTCTCCATTGGCCTCCGTTTCCTGATCGGCCTCCGTTCTCCATCGGACTCCGTTTCCAAATCGGCCTCCGTTTCTCCATCGGCCTCCGTTTGAAAATCGGCCTCAGTTTCTCCATCGGCCTCCGTTTCCAGTTCGGCTTCCGTTTCCAGATCGGCCTCCGTTTCTCCATCGGCCTCCGTTTTTAGATCGGCCTCCGTTTCCAAATCGGCCTCCGTTTCTCCATCGGCCTCCGTTTACAGATCGGCCTCCCTTTCTCCATCGTCCTGCGTTTCCAAATCGTCCTGCGTTTTTCCATCGGCCTCCGTTTCCAGATCGTCCTCTGTTTCTCTATCGCCTCCGTTTTCAAATCGGCCTCCATCTCTATATCGGCCTCCGTTTCCATATCGGCCTCCGTTTCTCCATCGGCCTCCGTTTCCAGATCGGCCTCCGTTTCTCCATCGGCATCCGTTTACAGATCGGTATCCGTTTCTCCATCGGCCACCGTTTCTCTATCGGCCTCCGTTCCCAGATCGGCCTCCGTTGCTCCATCGGCCTCCGTTTCCTGATCGGCTCCGTTTCTCCATCGGCCTCCGTTTCCTGATCGGCCACCGTTTCTCTATCGGCCTCCGTTTCCATATCAGCCTCCGTTTCTCCATCGGCCTCCGTTTACAGATCGGCCTCCGTTTCTCCATCGGCCTCCGTTTTCATATCGGCCTCCGTTTCTCCATCGGCCTCCGTTTTCTGATCGGCCTCCGTTTCTCCATCGGCCTCCGTTTCCATATCGGCCTCCGTTTCTCCATCGGCCCCCGTTTCCTGATCGGCGTCCGTTTCTCCATCGGACTCCGTTTCCAAATCGGCCTCCGTTTCTCCATCGGCCTCCGTTTCCATATCGGCCTCCGTTTCTCCATCGGCCTCCGTTTCCAGATCGGCCTGCGATTCCAGATCGGTCTCCGTTTCTCCATCGGCCTCAGTTTTCAGATCGGCTTCCTTTTCTCAATCGGCCTCCGTTTCCAAATCGGCCTCCGTTTCTCCATCGGCCTCCGTTTACAGATCGGCCTCCGTTTCTCCATCGGCCACCGTTTCTCTATCGGCCTCCTTTCCCAGATCGGCCTCCGTTGCTCCATCGGCCTCCGTTTCCATATCGGCCTCCGTTTCTCTATCGGCCTCCGTTTCCTGATCGGCCACCGTTTCTCTATCGGCCTCCGTTTCCATATCGGCCTCCGTTTCTCCATCGGCCACCGTTTCCAGATCGGCCTGCGATTCCAGATCGGTCTCCGTTTCTCCATCGGCCTCAGTTTTCAGATCGGCTTCCTTTTCTCAATCGGCCTCCGTTTCCAAATCGGCCTCCGTTTCTCCATCGGCCTCCGTTTACAGATCGGCCTCCGTTTCTCCATCGGCCACCGTTTCTCTATCGGCCTCCTTTCCCAGATCGGCCTCCGTTGCTCCATCGGCCTCCGTTTCCATATCGGCCTCCGTTTCTCTATCGGCCTCCGTTTCCTGATCGGCCACCGTTTCTCTATCGGCCTCCGTTTCCATATCGGCCTCCGTTTCTCCATCGGCCACCGTTTCCAGATCGGCCTCCGTTTCTCCATCGGCCTCCGTTTACAGATCGGCCTCCGTTTCTCCATCGGCCACCGTTTCTCTCTCGGCCTCCGTTCCCAGATCGGCCTCCTTTGCTCCATCGGCCTCCGTTACCATATCGGCCTCCGTTTCTCCATCGGCCTCCGTTTCCTGATCGGCCTCCGTTTCTCTATCGGCCTCCGTTTCCAGATCGGCCTGCGATTCCAGATCGGCCTCCGTTTCTCCATCGGCCTTCGTTTTCAGATCGGCCTCCGTTTCTCCTTCGGCCTCCGTTTACAGATCGGCCTCCACTTTTCCATCGGCCTCCGTTTCCATATCGGCCTCCGTTTCTCCATCGGCCTCCGTTTCCTGATCGGCCTCCGTTTCTCCATCGGCCTCCGTTTCCATATCGGCATTCGTTTCTCCATCGGCCTCCGTTTCCTGATCGGCCACCGTTTCTCTATCGGCCTCCGTTTCCATATCGGCCTCCGTTTCACCATCGGCCTCCGTTTCCAGATCGGCCTCCGTTTCTCCATCGGCCTCCGTTTACAGATCGGCCTCCGTTTCTCCATCGGCCACCGTATCTCTATTGGCCATCGTTTCCAGATCGGCCTCCGTTTCTCCTTCGGCCTCCGTTTCCATATCGGCCTCCGTTTCTCCATCGGCCTCCGTTTCCAAATCGGCCTCCGTTTCTCCATTGGCCTCCGTTTCCAGATCGGCCTGCGATTTCAGATCGGTCTTCGTTTCTCCATCGGTTTCAGTCTTCAGATCGGCTTTCGTTTCTCAATCGGCCTCCGTTTCCAAATCGGCCTCCGTTTCTCCATCGGCCTGCGTTTCTTGATCGGCCTCCGTTTCTCCAGCGGACTCCGTTTCCAAATCGGCCTCCGTTTCTCCATCGGCCTCCGTTTGAAAATCGGCCTCCGTTTCTCCATCGGCCTGCGTTTCTTGATCGGCCTCCGTTTCTCCAGCGGACTCCGTTTCCATATCGGCCTCCGTTTCTCCATCGGCCTCCGTTTCCAGATCGGCCTCCGTTTCTCCATCGGCCTCCGTTTACAGATCGGCCTCCGTTTCTCCATCGGCCACCGTTTCTCTATCGGCCTCCGTTCCCAGATCGGCCTCCGTTGCTCCATCGGCCTCCGTTTCCATATCGGCCTCCGTTTCTCCATCGGCCTCCGTTTCCTGATCGGTCTCCGTTTCTCCATCGGCCTCAGTTTTCAGATCGGCTTCCTTTTCTCAATCGGCCTCCGTTTCCAAATCGGCCTCCGTTTCTCCATCGGCCTCCGTTTACAGATCGGCCTCCGTTTCTCCATCGGCCACCGTTTCTCTATCGGCCTCCTTTCCCAGATCGGCCTCCGTTGCTCCATCGGCCTCCGTTTCCATATCGGCCTCCGTTTCTCTATCGGCCTCCGTTTCCTGATCGGCCACCGTTTCTCTATCGGCCTCCGTTTCCATATCGGCCTCCGTTTCTCCATCGGCCACCGTTTCCAGATCGGCCTGCGATTCCAGATCGGTCTCCGTTTCTCCATCGGCCTCAGTTTTCAGATCGGCTTCCTTTTCTCAATCGGCCTCCGTTTCCAAATCGGCCTCCGTTTCTCCATCGGCCTCCGTTTACAGATCGGCCTCCGTTTCTCCATCGGCCACCGTTTCTCTATCGGCCTCCTTTCCCAGATCGGCCTCCGTTGCTCCATCGGCCTCCGTTTCCATATCGGCCTCCGTTTCTCTATCGGCCTCCGTTTCCTGATCGGCCACCGTTTCTCTATCGGCCTCCGTTTCCATATCGGCCTCCGTTTCTCCATCGGCCACCGTTTCCAGATCGGCCTCCGTTTCTCCATCGGCCTCCGTTTACAGATCGGCCTCCGTTTCTCCATCGGCCACCGTTTCTCTCTCGGCCTCCGTTCCCAGATCGGCCTCCTTTGCTCCATCGGCCTCCGTTACCATATCGGCCTCCGTTTCTCCATCGGCCTCCGTTTCCTGATCGGCCTCCGTTTCTCTATCGGCCTCCGTTTCCAGATCGGCCTGCGATTCCAGATCGGCCTCCGTTTCTCCATCGGCCTTCGTTTTCAGATCGGCCTCCGTTTCTCCTTCGGCCTCCGTTTACAGATCGGCCTCCACTTTTCCATCGGCCTCCGTTTCCATATCGGCCTCCGTTTCTCCATCGGCCTCCGTTTCCTGATCGGCCTCCGTTTCTCCATCGGCCTCCGTTTCCATATCGGCATTCGTTTCTCCATCGGCCTCCGTTTCCTGATCGGCCACCGTTTCTCTATCGGCCTCCGTTTCCATATCGGCCTCCGTTTCACCATCGGCCTCCGTTTCCAGATCGGCCTCCGTTTCTCCATCGGCCTCCGTTTACAGATCGGCCTCCGTTTCTCCATCGGCCACCGTATCTCTATTGGCCATCGTTTCCAGATCGGCCTCCGTTTCTCCTTCGGCCTCCGTTTCCATATCGGCCTCCGTTTCTCCATCGGCCTCCGTTTCCAAATCGGCCTCCGTTTCTCCATTGGCCTCCGTTTCCAGATCGGCCTGCGATTTCAGATCGGTCTTCGTTTCTCCATCGGTTTCAGTCTTCAGATCGGCTTTCGTTTCTCAATCGGCCTCCGTTTCCAAATCGGCCTCCGTTTCTCCATCGGCCTGCGTTTCTTGATCGGCCTCCGTTTCTCCAGCGGACTCCGTTTCCAAATCGGCCTCCGTTTCTCCATCGGCCTCCGTTTGAAAATCGGCCTCCGTTTCTCCATCGGCCTGCGTTTCTTGATCGGCCTCCGTTTCTCCAGCGGACTCCGTTTCCATATCGGCCTCCGTTTCTCCATCGGCCTCCGTTTCCAGATCGGCCTCCGTTTCTCCATCGGCCTCCGTTTACAGATCGGCCTCCGTTTCTCCATCGGCCACCGTTTCTCTATCGGCCTCCGTTCCCAGATCGGCCTCCGTTGCTCCATCGGCCTCCGTTTCCATATCGGCCTCCGTTTCTCCATCGGCCTCCGTTTCCTGATCGGCCTCCGTTTCTCTATCGGCCTCCGTTTCCAGATCTGCCTGCGATTCCAGATCGGACTCCGTTTCTCCATCGGCCTTCCTTTTCAGATCGGCCTCCGTTTCTCCTTCGGCCTCCGTTTACAGATCGACCTCCGTTTCTCCATCGGCCACCGTATCTCTATCGGCCTCCGTTTCCTGATCGGCCTCCGCTTCTCCATCGGCCTCCGTTTCCATATCGGCATCCGTTTCTCCATCGGCCTCCCTTTCCTGATCGGCCACCGTTTCTCTATCGGCCTCCGTTTTCATATCGGCCTCCGTTTCTCCATCGGCCTCCGTTTCCAGATCGGCCTCCGTTTCTCCATCGGCCTCCGTTTACAGATCGGCCTCCGTTTCTCCATCGGCCACCGTATCTCTATTGGCCATCGTTTCCAGACCGGCTTCCGTTTCTTCTTCGGCCTCCGTTTCCATATCGGCCTCCGTTTCTCCATCGGCCTCCGTTTTCAAATCGGCCTCCGTTTCTCCATCGGCCTCCGTTTCCAGATCGGCCTGCGATTTCAAATCGGTCTTCGTTTCTCCATCGGTTTCAGTCTTCAGATCGGCTTTCGTTTCACAATCGGCCTCCGTTTCCAAATCGGCCTCCGTTTCTCCATTGGCCTCCGTTTCCTGATCGGCCTCCGTTCTCCATCGGACTCCGTTTCCAAATCGGCCTCCGTTTCTCCATCGGCCTCCGTTTGAAAATCGGCCTCAGTTTCTCCATCGGCCTCCGTTTCCAGTTCGGCTTCCGTTTCCAGATCGGCCTCCGTTTCTCCATCGGCCTCCGTTTTTAGATCGGCCTCCGTTTCCAAATCGGCCTCCGTTTCTCCATCGGCCTCCGTTTACAGATCGGCCTCCCTTTCTCCATCGTCCTGCGTTTCCAAATCGTCCTGCGTTTCTCCATCGGCCTCCGTTTCCAGATCGTCCTCTGTTTCTCTATCGCCTCCGTTTTCAAATCGGCCTCCATCTCTATATCGGCCTCCGTTTCCATATCGGCCTCCGTTTCTCCATCGGCCTCCGTTTCCAGATCGGCCTCCGTTTCTCCATCGGCATCCGTTTACAGATCGGTATCCGTTTCTCCATCGGCCACCGTTTCTCTATCGGCCTCCGTTTCTCCATCGGCCTCCGTTTACAGATCGGCCTCCGTTTCTCCATCGGCCTCCGTTTCCTGATCGGCTCCGTTTCTCCATCGGCCTCCGTTTCCTGATCGGCCACCGTTTCTCTATCGGCCTCCGTTTCCATATCAGCCTCCGTTTCTCCATCGGCCTCCGTTTACAGATCGGCCTCCGTTTCTCCATCGGCCTCCGTTTTCATATCGGCCTCCGTTTCTCTATCGGCCTCCGTTTTCTGATCGGCCTCCGTTTCTCCATCGGCCTCCGTTTCCATATCGGCCTCCGTTTCTCCATCGGCCCCCGTTTCCTGATCGGCGTCCGTTTCTCCATCGGACTCCGTTTCCAAATCGGCCTCCGTTTCTCCATCGGCCTCCGTTTCCATATCGGCCTCCGTTTCTCCATCGGCCTCCGTTTCCAGATCGGCCTGCGATTCCAGATCGGTCTCCGTTTCTCCATCGGCCTCAGTTTTCAGATCGGCTTCCTTTTCTCAATCGGCCTCCGTTTCCAAATCGGCCTCCGTTTCTCCATCGGCCTCCGTTTACAGATCGGCCTCCGTTTCTCCATCGGCCACCGTTTCTCTATCGGCCTCCTTTCCCAGATCGGCCTCCGTTGCTCCATCGGCCTCCGTTTCCATATCGGCCTCCGTTTCTCTATCGGCCTCCGTTTCCTGATCGGCCACCGTTTCTCTATCGGCCTCCGTTTCCATATCGGCCTCCGTTTCTCCATCGGCCACCGTTTCCAGATCGGCCTCCGTTTCTCCATCGGCCTCCGTTTACAGATCGGCCTCCGTTTCTCCATCGGCCACCGTTTCTCTCTCGGCCTCCGTTCCCAGATCGGCCTCCGTTGCTCCATCGGCCTCCGTTACCATATCGGCCTCCGTTTCTCCATCGGCCTCCGTTTCCTGATCGGCCTCCGTTTCTCTATCGGCCTCCGTTTCCAGATCGGCCTGCGATTCCAGATCGGCCTCCGTTTCTCCATCGGCCTTCGTTTTCAGATCGGCCTCCGTTTCTCCTTCGGCCTCCGTTTACAGATCGGCCTCCGTTTCTCCATCGGCCACCGTATCTCTATCGGCCTCCGTTTCCAGATCGGCCTCCACTTTTCCATCGGCCTCCGTTTCCATATCGGCCTCCGTTTCTCCATCGGCCTCCGTTTCCTGATCGGCCTCCGTTTCTCCATCGGCCTCCGTTTCCATATCGGCATTCGTTTCTCCATCGGCCTCCGTTTCCTGATCGGCCACCGTTTCTCTATCGGCCTCCGTTTCCATATCGGCCTCCGTTTCACCATCGGCCTCCGTTTCCAGATCGGCCTCCGTTTCTCCATCGGCCTCCGTTTGAAAATCGGCCTCCGTTTCTCCATCGGCCTCCGTTTCCAGTTCGGCTTCCGTTTCCAGATCGGCCTCCGTTTCTCCATCGGCCTCCGTTTTTAGATCGGCCTCCGTTTCTCCATCGGCCTCCGTTTCCAAATCGGCCTGCGTTTCTCCATCGGCCTCCGTTTACAGATCGGCCTCCCTTTCTCCATCGTCCTCCGTTTCCAAATCGTCCTGCGTTTCTCCATCGGCCTCGGTTTCCTTATCGGCCTCCGTTTCTTTATCGGCCTCCGTTTCCAGATCGTCCTCTGTTTCTCTATCGCCTCCGTTTTCAAATCGGCCTCCATCTCTATATCGGCCTCCGTTTCCATATCGGCCTCCGTTTCTCCATCGGCCTCCGTTCCCAGATCGGCCTCCGTTGCTCCATCGGCCTCCGTTTCCTGATCGGCTCCGTTTCTCCATCGGACTCCGTTTTCAAATCGGCCTCCGTTTCTCTATCGGTGTCCGTTTCCAAATCGGCCTCAGGACGTTTCCTGATCGGCTCCGTTTCTCCATCGGACTCCGTTTTCAAATCGGCCTCCGTTTCTCTATCGGCCTCCGTTTCCAAATCGGCCTCCGTTTCTCCATCGGCCTCCGTTTCCAGATCGGCCTGCGATTCCAGATCGGCCTCCGTTTCTCCATCGGCCTCCGTTTCCAGATCGGCCTCCGTTTCTCCATCGGCCTCCGTTTCCATATCGGCCTCCGTTTCTCCGTCGGCCTCCGTTTCCTGATCGGCCTCCGTTTCTCCATCGGCCTCCGTTTCCATATCGGCCTCCGTTTCTCCATCGGCCTCCGTTTCCTGATCGGCCACCGTTTCTCTATCGGCCTCCGTTTCCATATCAGCCTCCGTTTCTCCATCGGCCTCCGTTTACAGATCGGCCTCCGTTTCTCCATCGGCCACCGTATCTCTATCGGCCTCCGTTTCCAGATCGGCCTCCGTTTCTCCATCGGCCTCCGTTTCCATATCGGCCTCCGTTTCTCCATCGGCCTCCGTTTCCTGATCGGCCTCCGTTTCTCCATCGGACTCCGTTTCCAAATCGGCCTCCGTTTCTCCATCGGCCTCCGTTTCCATATCGGCCTCCGTTTCTCCATCGGCCTCCGTTTCTCCGTCGGCCTCCGTTTCCTGATCGGCCTCCGTTTCTCCATCGGCCTCCGTTTCCATATCGGCCTCCGTTTCTCCATCGGCCTCCGTTTCCTATTCGGCCACCGTTTCTCTATCGGCCTCCGTTTCCATATCAGCCTCCGTTTCTCCATCGGCCTCCGTTTACAGATCGGCCTCCGTTTCTCCATCGGCCAACGTATCTCTATCGGCCTCCGTTTCCAGATCGGCCTCCGTTTCTCCATCGGCCTCCGTTTCCATATCGGCCTCCGTTTCTCCATCGGCCTCCGTTTCCTGATCGGCCTCCGTTTCTCCATCGGACTCCGTTTCCAAATCGGCCTCCGTTTCTCCATCGGCCTCCGTTTCCATATCGGCCTCCGTTTCTCCATCGGCCTCCGTTTCCAGATCGGCCTGCGATTCCAGATCGGTCTCCGTTTCCCCATCGGCCTCAGTTTTCAGATCGGCTTCCGTTTCTCAATCGGCCTCCGTTTCCAAATCGGCCTCCGTTTCTCCATCGGCCTCCGTTTCCTGATCGGCTTCCGTTTCTCCATCGGACTCCGTTTCCAAATCGGCCTCCGTTTCTCCATCGGCCTCCGTTTCTCCATCGGCCTCCGTTTTCAGGTTGGCCTCCGTTTCTCCATCGGCCTTCGTTTCCAAATCGGCCTCCGTTTCTCCATTGGCCTCCGTTTACAGATCGGCCTCCCTTTCTCCATCGTCCTCCGTTTCCAAATCGTCCTGCGTTTCTCCATCGGCCTCCGTTTCTCCATCTGCCTCCGTTTCTCCATCGGCCTCCGTTTCCAGATCGGCCTCCGTTTCTCCATCGGCCTCAGTTTTCAGATCGACCTCCGTTTCTCCATCGGCCTCCGTTTCCAAATCGGCCCCCGTTTCTCCATTGGCCTCCGTTTACAGATCGGCCTCCCTTTCTCCATCGTCCTCCGTTTCCAAATCGTCCTGCGTTTCTCCATCGGCCTCCGTTTCTCCATCTGCCTCCGTTTCTCCATCGGCCTCCGTTTCCAGATCGGCCTCCGTTTCTCCATCGGCCTCAGTTTTCAGATCGACCTCCGTTTCTCCATCGGCCTCCGTTTCCAAATCGGCCTCCGTTTCTCCATCGGCCTCCGTTTCCAGATCGGCCTGCGATTCCAGATCGGCCTCCGTTTCTCCATCGGCCTCCGTTTCCAGATCGGCCTCCGTTTCTCCATCGGCCTCCGTTTCCATATCGGCCCTCGTTTTTCCGTCGGCCTCCGTTTCCTGATCGGCCTCCGTTTCTCCATCGGCCTCCGTTTCCATATCGGCCTCCGTTTCTCCATCGGCCTCCGTTTCCTGATCGGCCACCGTTTCTCTATCGGCCTCCGTTTCCATATCAGCCTCCGTTTCTCCATCGGCCTCCGTTTACAGATCGGCCTCCGTTTCTCCATCGGCCACCGTATCTCTATCGGCCTCCGTTTCCAGATCGGCCTCCGTTTCTCCATCGGCCTCCGTTTCCATATCGGCCTCCGTTTCTCCATCGGCCTCCGTTTCCTGATCGGCCTCCGTTTCTCCATCGGACTCCGTTTCCAAATCGGCCTCCGTTTCTCCATCGGCCTCCGTTTCCATATCGGCCTCCGTTTCTCCATCGGCCTCCGTTTCTCCGTCGGCCTCCGTTTCCTGATCGGCCTCCGTTTCTCCATCGGCCTCCGTTTCCATATCGGCCTCCGTTTCTCCATCGGCCTCCGTTTCCTATTCGGCCACCGTTTCTCTATCGGCCTCCGTTTCCATATCAGCCTCCGTTTCTCCATCGGCCTCCGTTTACAGATCGGCCTCCGTTTCTCCATCGGCCAACGTATCTCTATCGGCCTCCGTTTCCAGATCGGCCTCCGTTTCTCCATCGGCCTCCGTTTCCATATCGGCCTCCGTTTCTCCATCGGCCTCCGTTTCCTGATCGGCCTCCGTTTCTCCATCGGACTCCGTTTCCAAATCGGCCTCCGTTTCTCCATCGGCCTCCGTTTCCATATCGGCCTCCGTTTCTCCATCGGCCTCCGTTTCCAGATCGGCCTGCGATTCCAGATCGGTCTCCGTTTCCCCATCGGCCTCAGTTTTCAGATCGGCTTCCGTTTCTCAATCGGCCTCCGTTTCCAAATCGGCCTCCGTTTCTCCATCGGCCTCCGTTTCCTGATCGGCTTCCGTTTCTCCATCGGACTCCGTTTCCAAATCGGCCTCCGTTTCTCCATCGGCCTCCGTTTCTCCATCGGCCTCCGTTTTCAGGTTGGCCTCCGTTTCTCCATCGGCCTTCGTTTCCAAATCGGCCTCCGTTTCTCCATTGGCCTCCGTTTACAGATCGGCCTCCCTTTCTCCATCGTCCTCCGTTTCCAAATCGTCCTGCGTTTCTCCATCGGCCTCCGTTTCTCCATCTGCCTCCGTTTCTCCATCGGCCTCCGTTTCCAGATCGGCCTCCGTTTCTCCATCGGCCTCAGTTTTCAGATCGACCTCCGTTTCTCCATCGGCCTCCGTTTCCAAATCGGCCTCCGTTTCTCCATTGGCCTCCGTTTACAGATCGGCCTCCCTTTCTCCATCGTCCTCCGTTTCCAAATCGTCCTGCGTTTCTCCATCGGCCTCCGTTTCTCCATCTGCCTCCGTTTCTCCATCGGCCTCCGTTTCCAGATCGGCCTCCGTTTCTCCATCGGCCTCAGTTTTCAGATCGACCTCCGTTTCTCCATCGGCCTCCGTTTCCAAATCGGCCTCCGTTTCTCCATCGGCCTCCGTTTCCAGATCGGCCTGCGATTCCAGATCGGCCTCCGTTTCTCCATCGGCCTCCGTTTCCAGATCGGCCTCCGTTTCTCCATCGGCCTCCGTTTCCATATCGGCCTCCGTTTCTCCGTCGGCCTCCGTTTCCTGATCGGCCTCCGTTTCTCCATCGGCCTCCGTTTCCATATCGGCCTCCGTTTCTCCATCGGCCTAAGTTTCCATATCGGCCTCCGTTTCTGCATCGGTTTCCGTTTCCAGATCGGCCTCCGTTTCTTCATCAGCCTCCGTTTCCTGATCGGCCTCCGTTTCTCCATCGGACTCCGTTTCCAAATCGGCCTCCGTTTCTCCATCGGCCTCCGTTTCTCCATCGGCCTAAGTTTCCATATCGGCCTCCGTTTCTGCATCGGTTTCCGTTTCCAAATCGGCCTCCGTTTCTCCATCGGCCTCCGTTTCTGCATCGGTTTCCGTTTCCAGATCGGCCGCCGTTTCTCCATCGGCCTCCGTTTCCATATCGGCCTCCGTTTCTCCGTCGGCCTCCGTTTCCTGATCGGCCTCCGTTTCTCCATCGGCCTCCGTTTCCATATCGGCCTCCGTTTCTCCATCGGCCTCCGTTTCCTATTCGGCCACCGTTTCTCTATCGGCCTCCGTTTCCATATCAGCCTCCGTTTCTCCATCGGCCTCCGTTTACAGATCGGCCTCCGTTTCTCCATCGGCCAACGTATCTCTATCGGCCTCCGTTTCCAGATCGGCCTCCGTTTCTCCATCGGCCTCCGTTTCCATATCGGCCTCCGTTTCTCCATCGGCCTCCGTTTCCTGATCGGCCTCCGTTTCTCCATCGGACTCCGTTTCCAAATCGGCCTGCGATTCCAGATCGGTCTCCGTTTCTCCATCGGCCTCAGTTTTCAGATCGGCTTCCGTTTCTCAATCGGCCTCCGTTTCCAAATCGGCCTCCGTTTCTCCATCGGCCTCCGTTTCCTGATCGGCCTCCGTTTCTCCATCGGACTCCGTTTCCAAATCGGCCTCCGTTTCTCCATCGGCCTCCGTTTCTCCATCGGCCTCCGTTTCTCCATCGGCCTCCGTTTTCAGGTTGGCCTCCGTTTCTCCATCGGCCTTCGTTTCCAAATCGGCCTCCGTTTCTCCATTGGCCTCCGTTTACAGATCGGCCTCCCTTTCTCCATCGTCCTCCGTTTCCAAATCGTCCTGCGTTTCTCCATCGGCCTCCGTTTCTCCATCTGCCTTCGTTTCTCCATCGGCCTCCGTTTCCAGATCGGCCTCCGTTTCTCCATCGGCCTCAGTTTTCAGATCGACCTCCGTTTCTCCATCGGCCTCCGTTTCCAAATCGGCCTCCGTTTCTCCATTGGCCTCCGTTTACAGATCGGCCTCCCTTTCTCCATCGTCCTCCGTTTCCAAATCGTCCTGCGTTTCTCCATCGGCCTCCGTTTCTCCATCGGCCTCCGTTTCCAGATCGGCCTCCGTTTCTCCATCGGCCTCAGTTTTCAGATCGGCCTCCCTTTCTCCATCGTCCTCCGCTTCCAAATCGTCCTGCGTTTCTCCATCGGCCTCCGTTTCTCCATCGGATTCCGTTTCCAGATCGGCCTCCGTTACCAGATCGGTTTCCGTTTCCGTATCGGCCTCCGTTTTTCCATCGGCCTCCGTTTCCAAATCGGCCTCTGTTTCTCAATCGGCCTCAGTTTCCAGATCGGCCTATGTTTCTCCATCGGCCTCCGTTTTCAGATTGGCCTCCGTTTCTCCATCGGCCTCAGTTTTCAAATCGGCCTATGTTTCTCCATCATCCTCCGTTTCCGTATCGGCCTCCGTTTCTCCATCGGCCTCCGTTTCTTAATCGGCATCCGTTTCTCCATCGGCCTCAGTTTTCAGATCGGCCTCCGTTTCTCCATCGGCCTCCGTTTCTCCATCGGCCTAAGTTTCCATATCGGCCTCCGTTTCTGAATCGATTTCCGTTTCCAGATCGGCCTCCGTTTCTCCATCGGCCTCCGTTTCCAAATCGGCCTCTGTTTCTCCATCGGCCTCAGTTTCCAGATCGGCCTCCGTTTCACCATCGGCCTCCGTTTCCAGATCGGCCTCCGTTTCTCTATCGGCTTCTGTTTCCTGATCGGTATCCGTTTCCCCACCGGCCTCCGTTTTCAGATCGGCCCCCGTTTCTCCATCGGCCTCCGTTTTCATATCGGCCTTCGTTTCTGCATCGGCCTCCGTTTCCAGATCGGACTCCTGTTTCTCTATCGGCCTCTCAGATCGGCCTTCGTTTCTCCATTGGCCGCCGTTTCCAGATCGGCCTCCGTTTCTCCATCGGCCTCCGTTTCCGTATCGGCCACCGTTTCTCCATCGGCCTCAGTTTCCAGATCGGCCTATGTTTCTCCATCGGCCTTCGTTTCCGTATCGGCCTCCGTTTCTCTATCGGCCTCCGTTTCTCCATCGACCTCCGTTTCTCCATCGGCCTAAGTTTCCATATCGGCCTCCGTTTCTGCATCGGTTTCCGTTTCCAGATCGGCCTCCGTTTCTCCATCAGCTTCCGTTTCCTGATCGGCCTCCGTTTCTCCATCGGACTCCGTTTCCAAATCGGCCTCCGTTTCTCCATCGGCCTCCGTTTCTCCATCGGCCTAAGTTTCCATATCGGCCTCCGTTTCTGCATCGGTTTCCGTTTCCAAATCGGCCTCCGTTTCTCCATCGGCCTCCGTTTCTCCATCGGCCTCCGTTTCCTGATCGGCCTCCGTTTCTCCATCGGACTCCGTTTCCAAATCGGCCTCCGTTTCTCCATCGGCCTCCGTTTCCATTTCGGCCTCCGTTTCCAGATCGGCCTCCGTTTCTCCATTGGCCTCCGTTTTCAGATTGGCCTCCGTTTCTCCATCGGCCTCCGTTTCCAAATCGGCCTCCGTTTCTTCATCGGCCTCCGTTTCTCCATCGGCCAACGTATCTCTATCGGCCTCCGTTTCCAAATCGTCCTGCGTTTCTCCATCGGCCTCCGTTTCTCCATCGGCCTCCGTTTCCAGATCGGCCTCCGTATCTCCATCGGCCTCAGTTTTCAGATCGACCTCCGTTTCTCCATCGGCCTCCGTTTCCAGATCGGCCTCCGTTTCCGTATCGGCCTCCGTTTCTCCATCGGCCTAGGTTTCTCCATCGGCCTCCGTTTCTCCATCGGCCTAAGTTTCCATATCGGCCTCCGTTTCTGCTTTTGTTTCCGTTTCCAGATCGGACTCCGTTTCTCCATCGGCCTCCGTTTCTCCATCGGCCTCAGTTTCCAGATCGGCCTATGTTTCTCCATCGGCCTCCGTTTTTAGATCGGCCACCGTTTCTCCATCGGCCTCCGTTTCCAAATCGGCCTCCGTTTCTCTATCGGCCTCCGTTTCTCCATCGGCCTAAGTTTCCATATCGGCCTCCGTTTCTGCATCGGCCTTCGTTTCCATATCGGCCTCCGTTTCTCCATCGGCCTCCGTTTCCAGTTCGGCCTCCGTTTCACCATCGGCCTCCGTTTCCAGATCGGCCTCCGTTTCTCCATCGGCCTCCGTTTCCAGATCGGCCTCCGTTTCTCTATCGGCTTCCGTTTCCTTATCGGTCTCCGTTTCTCCACCGGCCTCCGTTTCCAGATCGGCCTCCGTTTCACCATCAGCCTCCGTTTCCATATCGGCCTTCGTTTCTCCATCGGCCTCCGTTTCCAGATCGGCCTGCGTTTCTCCATTGGCCTCCGTTTCTCCATCGGCCTCCGATTCCAGAGCGGCCTCCGTTTCTCTATCGGCCATCTTTCCAGATGTACCACCGTTTCTTTATCGGCCTCCGTCTCCAGATCGGCCTCCGTTTCTCTATCGGCCTCAGTTTTCAGATCGGCCTCCGTTTCTCCATCGGCCTCCGTTTCTCCATCGGCCTAAGTTTCCATATCGGCCTCCGTTTCTGCATCGGTTTCCGTTTCCAGATCGGCCTCCGTTTCTCCATCGGCCTCCGTTTCCAAATCGGCCTCTGTTTCTCCATCGGCCTCAGTTTCCAGATCGGTCTATGTTTCTCCATCGTCCTCCGCTACCAGATCGGCCTCCGTTTCTCCATCGGCCTCAGTGTTCAGTTCGGCCTCCGTTTCTCCATCGGCCTCCGTTTCCAGATCGGCTTATGTTTCTCCATCGGCCTCCGTTTCCGTATCGGCCTCCGTTTCTCTATCGGCCTCTGTTTCTCCATCGGCCTAGGTTTCCATATCGGCTTCCGTTTCTGCATCGGTTTCCGTTTCCAGATCGGCCTCCGTTTCTCCATCAGCCTCCGTTTACTGATCGGCCTCCGTTTCTCCATCGGACTCCGTTTCCAAATCGGCCTCCGTTTCTCCATCGGCCTCCGTTTCTCCATCGGCCTAAGTTTCCATATCGGCCTCCGTTTCTGCATCGGTTTCCGTTTCCAAATCGGCCTCCGTTTCGCCATCGGCCTCCGTTTCCTGATCGGCCTCCGTTGCTCCATCGGACTCCGTCTCCAAATCGGCCTCCGTTTCTCCATCGGCCTCCGTTTCCATTTCGGCCTCCGTTTCCAGATCGGCCTCCGTTTCTCCATTGGCCTCCGTTTTCAGATTGGCCTCCGTTTCTCCATCGGCCTCCGTTTCCAAATCGGCCTCCGTTTCTCCATCGGCCTCCGTTTACAGATCGGCCTCCCTTTCTCCATCGTCCTCCGTTTCAAAATCGTCCTGCGTTTCTCCATCGGCCTCCGTTTCTCCATCGGCCTCCGTTTCCAGATCGGCCTCCGTTTCTCCATCGGTCTCAGTTTTCAGATCGACCTCCGTTTCTCCATCGGCCTCCGTTTCCAGATCGGCCTCCGTTTCCGTATCGGCCTCCGTTTCTCCATCGGCCTCCGTTTCTGCATCGGTTTCCGTTTCCAAATCGGCCTCCGTTTCTTCATCGGCTTCCGTTTCCTGATCGGCCTCCGTTGCTCCATCGGACTCCGTCTCCAAATCGGCCTCCGTTTCTCCATCGGCCTCCGTTTCCATTTCGGCCTCCGTTTCCAGATCGGCCTCCGTTTCTCCATTGGCCTCCGTTTTCAGATTGGCCTCCGTTTCTCCATCGGCCTCCGTTTCCAAATCGGCCTCCGTTTCTCCATCGGCCTCCGTTTACAGATCGGCCTCCCTTTCTCCATCGTCCTCCGTTTCCAAATCGTCCTGCGTTTCTCCATCGGCCTCCGTTTCTCCATCGGCCTCCGTTTCCAGATCGGCCTCCGTTTCTCCATCGGCCTCAGTTTTCAGATCGACCTCCGTTTCTCCATCGGCCTCCGTTTCCAGATCGGCCTCCGTTTCCGTATCGGCCTCCGTTTCTCCATCGGCCTCCGTTTCTCCATCGGCCTAAGTTTCCATATCGGCCTCCGTTTTTGCATCGGTTTCCGTTTCCATATCATCCTCCGTTTCTGCATCGGCCTCCGTTTCCATATCGGACTCCGTTTCTCCATCGGCCCCCGTTTCCAGATCGGCCTCCGTTTCACCATCGGCCTCCGTTTCCAGATCGGCCTCCGTTTCTCCATCGGCCTCCGTTTCCAGATCGGCCTCCGTTTCTCTATCGGCTTGCGTTTCCTTATCGGTCTCCGTTTCTCCACCGGCCTCCGTTTCCAGATCGGCCTCCT
Source organism: Agriotes lineatus (assembly GCA_940337035.1). Classification (NCBI taxonomy): domain Eukaryota; kingdom Metazoa; phylum Arthropoda; class Insecta; order Coleoptera; family Elateridae; genus Agriotes; species Agriotes lineatus. Next base: position 64,472 of record CALNHX010003713.1, read on the forward strand.
TTTCTCCATCGGCCTCCGTTTCCATATCGGCCTTCGTTTCTCCATCGGCCTCCGTTTCCAGATCGGCCTGCGTTTCTCCATTGGCCTCCGTTTCTCCATCGGCCTCCGATTCCAGAGCGGCCTCCGTTTCTCTATCGGCCATCTTTCCAGATGTACCACCGTTTCTTTATCGGCCTCCGTCTCCAGATCGGCCTCCGTTTCTCTATCGGCCTCAGTTTTCAGATCGGCCTCCGTTTCTCCATCGGCCTCCGTTTCTCCATCGGCCTAAGTTTCCATATCGGCCTCCGTTTCTGCATCGGTTTCCGTTTCCAGATCGGCCTCCGTTTCTCCATCGGCCTCCGTTTCCAAATCGGCCTCTGTTTCTCCATCGGCCTCAGTTTCCAGATCGGTCTATGTTTCTCCATCGGCCTCCGCTACCAGATCGGCCTCCGTTTCTCCATCGGCCTCAGTTTTCAGATCGGCCTCCGTTTCTCCATCGGCCTTCGTTTCTCCATCGGCCTTCGTTTTTCCATCGGCCTAAGTTTCCATATCGGCCTCCGTTTCTGCATCGGTTCCCGTTTCCAGATCGGCCTCCGTTCCTCCATCGGCCTCCGTTTCTCCATCGGCCTTCGTTTCTCCATCGGCCTAAGTTTCCATATCGGCCTCCGTTTCTGCATCGGTTTCCGTTTCCAGATCGGCCTCCGTTTCTCCATCGGCCTCCGTTTCCAAATCGGCCTCTGTTTCTCCATCGGCCTCAGTTTCCAGATCGGCCTATGTTTCCCCATCGGCCTCCGTTACCAGATCGGCCTCCGTTTCCGTATCGGCCTCCGTTTCTCCATCGGCCTCAGTTTCCAGATCGGCCTATGTTTCTCCATCGGCCTCCGTTTCCGTATCGGCCTCCGTTTCTCCATCGGCCTCCGTCTCCAAATCGGCTTCCGTTTCTCGTTTCTCCATCGGCCTCAGTTTTCAGATCGGCCTCCGTTTCTCCATCGGCCTCCGTTTCTCCATCGGCCTAAGTTTCCATATCGGCCTCCGTTTCTGCATCGGTTTCCGTTTCCAGATCGGCCTCCGTTTCTCCATCGGCCTCCGTTTCCAAATCGGTCTCTGTTTCTCCATCGGCCTCAGTTTCCAGATCGGCCTATGTTTCTCCATCGGCCTCCGTTTTCAGATCGGCCTCCGTTTCTCCATCGGCCTCAGTTTCCAGATCGGCCTATGTTTCTCCATCGGCCTCCGTTTTTAGATCGGCCACCGTTTCTCCATCGGCCTCCGTTTCCAAATCGGCCTCCGTTTCTCTATCGGCCTCCGTTTCTCCATCGGCCTAAGTTTCCATATCGGCCTCCGTTTCTGCATCGGCCTTCGTTTCCATATCGGCCTCCGTTTCTCCATCGGCCTCCGTTTCCAGATCGGCCTCCGTTTCACCATCGGCCTCCGTTTCCAGATCGGCCTCCGTTTCTCCATCGGCCTCCGTTTCCAGATCGGCCTCCGTTTCTCTATCGGCTTCCGTTTCCTTATCGGTCTCCGTTTCTCCACCGGCCTCCGTTTCCAGATCGGCCTCCGTTTCACCATCAGCCTCCGTTTCCATATCGGCCTTCGTTTCTCCATCGGCCTCCGTTTCCAGATCGGCCTGCGTTTCTCCATTGGCCTCCGTTTCTCCATCGGCCTCCGATTCCAGAGCGGCCTCCGTTTCTCTATCGGCCATCTTTCCAGATGTACCACCGTTTCTTTATCGGCCTCCGTCTCCAGATCGGCCTCCGTTTCTTTATCGGCCTCAGTTTTCAGATCGGCCTCCGTTTCTCCATCGGCCTCCGTTTCTCCATCGGCCTAAGTTTCCATATCGGCCTCCGTTTCTGCATCGGTTTCCGTTTCCAGATCGGCCTCCGTTTCCAAATCGGCCTCTGTTTCTCCATCGGCCTCAGTTTCCAGATCGGTCTATGTTTCTCCATCGTCCTCCGCTACCAGATCGGCCTCCGTTTCTCCATCGGCCTCAGTTTTCAGATCGGCCTCCGTTTCTCCATCGGCCTCCGTTTCCAGATCGGCTTATGTTTCTCCATCGGCCTCCGTTTCCGTATCGGCCTCCGTTTCTCTATCGGCCTCTGTTTCTCCATCGGCCTCCGTTTCTCCATCGGCCTAGGTTTCCATATCGGCCTCCGTTTCTGCATCGGTTTCCGTTTCCAGATCGGCCTCCGTTTCTCCATCAGCCTCCGTTTCCTGATCGGCCTCCGGTTCTCCATCGGACTCCGTTTCCAAATCGGCCTCCGTTTCTCCATCGGCCTCCGTTTCTCCATCGGCCTAAGTTTCCATATCGGCCTCCGTTTCTGCATCGGTTTCCGTTTCCAAATCGGCCTCCGTTTCTCCATCGGCCTCCGTTTCCTGATCGGCCTCCGTTGCTCCATCGGACTCCGTCTCCAAATCGGCCTCCGTTTCTCCATCGGCCTCCGTTTCCATTTCGGCCTCCGTTTCCAGATCGGCCTCCGTTTCTCCATTGGCCTCCGTTTTCAGATTGGCCTCCGTTTCTCCATCGGCCTCCGTTTCCAAATCGGCCTCCGTTTCTCCATCGGCCTCCGTTTACAGATCGGCCTCCCTTTCTCCATCGTCCTCCGTTTCCAAATCGTCCTGCGTTTCTCCATCGGCCTCCGTTTCTCCATCGGCCTCCGTTTCCAGATCGGCCTCCGTTTCTCCATCGGCCTCAGTTTTCAGATCGACCTCCGTTTCTCCATCGGCCTCCGTTTCCAGATCGGCCTCCGTTTCCGTATCGGCCTCCGTTTCTCCATCGGCCTCCGTTTCTCCATCGGCCTAAGTTTCCATATCGGCCTCCGTTTCTGCATCGGTTTCCGTTTCCATATCATCCTCCGTTTCTGCATCGGCCTCCGTTTCCATATCGGACTCCGTTTCTCCATCGGCCCCCGTTTCCAGATCGGCCTCCGTTTCACCATCGGCCTCCGTTTCCAGATCGGCCTCCGTTTCTCCATCGGCCTCCGTTTCCAGATCGGCCTCCGTTTCTCTATCGGCTTCCGTTTCCTTATCGGTCTCCGTTTCTCCACCGGCCTCCGTTTCCAGATCGGCCTCCTTTTCTCCATCGGCCTCCGTTTCCATATCGGCCTTCGTTTCTCCATCGGCCTCCGTTTCCAGATCGGCCTGCGTTTCTCCATTGGCCTCCGTTTCTCCATCGGCCTCCGATTCCAGAGCGGCCTCCGTTTCTCTATCGGCCATCTTTCCAGATGTACCACCGTTTCTTTATCGGCCTCCGTCTCCAGATCGGCCTCCGTTTCTCTATCGGCCTCAGTTTTCAGATCGGCCTCCGTTTCTCCATCGGCCTCCGTTTCTCCATCGGCCTAAGTTTCCATATCGGCCTCCGTTTCTGCATCGGTTTCCGTTTCCAGATCGGCCTCCGTTTCTCCATCGGCCTCCGTTTCCAAATCGGCCTCTGTTTCTCCATCGGCCTCAGTTTCCAGATCGGTCTATGTTTCTCCATCGGCCTCCGCTACCAGATCGGCCTCCGTTTCTCCATCGGCCTCAGTTTTCAGATCGGCCTCCGTTTCTCCATCGGCCTCCGTTTCTCCATCGGCCTTCGTTTTTCCATCGGCCTAAGTTTCCATATCGGCCTCCGTTTCTGCATCGGTTCCCGTTTCCAGATCGGCCTCCGTTCCTCCATCGGCCTCCGTTTCTCCATCGGCCTTCGTTTCTCCATCGGCCTAAGTTTCCATATCGGCCTCCGTTTCTGCATCGGTTTCCGTTTCCAGATCGGCCTCCGTTTCTCCATCGGCCTCCGTTTCCAAATCGGCCTCTGTTTCTCCATCGGCCTCAGTTTCCAGATCGGCCTATGTTTCCCCATCGGCCTCCGTTACCAGATCGGCCTCCGTTTCCGTATCGGCCTCCGTTTCTCCATCGGCCTTAGTTTCCAGATCGGCCTATGTTTCTCCATCGGCCTCCGTTTCCGTATCGGCCTCCGTTTCTCCATCGGCCTCCGTCTCCAAATCGGCTTCCGTTTCTCGTTTCTCCATCGGCCTCAGTTTTCAGATCGGCCTCCGTTTCTCCATCGGCCTCCGTTTCTCCATCGGCCTAAGTTTCCATATCGGCCTCCGTTTCTGCATCGGTTTCCGTTTCCAGATCGGCCTCCGTTTCTCCATCGGCCTCCGTTTCCAAATCGGTCTCTGTTTCTCCATCGGCCTCAGTTTCCAGATCGGCCTATGTTTCTCCATCGGCCTCCGTTTTCAGATCGGCCTCCGTTTCTCCATCGGCCTTAGTTTCCAAATCGGCCTTCGTTTTTCCATCGGCCTCCGTTTCCAGTTCGGCCTCCGTTTCCAGATCGGCCTCCGTTTCTCTATCGGCTTCCGTTTCTTGATAGGTCTCCGTTTCCCCATCGGCCTCCGTTTCCATATCGGCTTCCGTTTCTCCATCGGCCTCCGTTTCCAGATCGGCTTCCGTTTCTGTATCGGCTTCCGTTTCCAGATCGGCCTCCGTTTCACCATCGGCCTCCGTTTCCAGATCGGCCTCCGTTTCTCCATCGGCCTCCGTTTTCAGATCGGCCTCCGTTTCTCTATCGGCTTCCGTTTCCTGATCTGTCTCCGTTTCTCCACCGGCCTCCGTTTCCAGATCGGCCTCCGTTTCTATCGCCTCCGTTTCCATATCGGCCTTCGTTTCTCCATCGGCCTCCGTTTCCAGATCGGCCTCCGTTTCTCCATCGGCCTCCGATTCCAGAGCGGCCTCCGTTTCTCTATCGGCCATCTTTCCAGATCTACCTCCGTTTCTTTATCGGCCTCCGTTTCCAGATCGGCCTCCGTTTCTCTATCGGCCTCCGTTTCCAGATCGGCCTCCGTTTCCAGATTGGCCTCCGTTTCTCCATCGGCCTCCGTTCCCAGTACGGCCCCCGTTTCTCCATCGGCCTCCGTTTCCAGATCGGCCTCCGTTTCTCCATCGGCCTCCGTATTCAGATCGGCCTCCGTTTCTCCATCGGCCTCCGATTCCAGATCGGCCTCCGTTTCCAGATCGGCCCCCGTTTCTCCATCGGCCTCCGTTTCTCCATCGGCCTCCGTTTCCAGATCGGCCTCCGTTTCTCCATCGGCCTCCGTATTCAGATCGGCCTCCGTTTTTCCATTGGCCTCCTATTCCAGATCGGCCTCCGTTTCCAGATTGGCCTTCGTTTCTCCATCGGCCTCCGTATTCAGATCGGTTTCCGTTTCTCCATCGGCCTCCGATTCCAGATCGGCTTCCGTTTCTCTATCGGCCTCCGTTTCCAGATCGGCCTCAGTTTCTCTATCGGCCTCGGTTTCCAGATCGGCTTCCGTTTCTCTATCGGCCTCCGTTTCCAGATCGGGCTCCGTGTCTCCATAGGCCACTGTTTCCAGATCGGCCTCCGGTTCTCCATCGACCTCCTTATTCAGATCGGCCTCCGTTCCTCCATCGGCCTCCGATTCCAGATCGGCCTCCGTTTCTCTATCGGCCTCCGTTTCAAAATCGGCCTCTGTTTCTCCATCGGTCTCCGTTTCCATATCGGCCTCCGTTTCTCCATCGGCATCCGTTTCCAGATTGGCTTCCGTTTCAGTATCGGCCTCCGTTTCTAGATCGGCGTTCGTTTCCAGAACGGCTTCCGTTTCTGTATCGGCCTCCGTTTCTCCATGGGCCTCCGTTTATAAATCGGCCTCGGTTTCTCCATCGGCCTCCGTTTCCAGATCGGCTTCCGTTTCTCCATCGGCTTCCGTTTCCATATCGGCCTCCGTTTCCATATCGGCCTCCGTTTCTCCATTGGCCTCCGTTTCCAGATCGGCTTCCGTTTCTGTATCGGCCTCCGTTTCCATATCGGCCTCCGTTTCCATATCGGCCTCCGTTTCACCATCGGCCTCCGTTTCCAGATCGGCCTCCGTTTCTCCATCGGCCTCCGTTTCCAGATCGGCCTCCGTTTCTCTATCGGCTTCTGTTTCCTGATCGGTCTCCGTTTCTCCACCAGCCTCCGTTTTCAGATCGGCCCCCGTTTCTCCATCGGCCTCCGTTTCCATATCGGCCTTTGTTTCTCCATCGGCCTCAGTTTCCAGATCGGCCTATGTTTCTCCATCGGCCTCCGTTTTCAGATCGGCCTCCGTTTCTCCATCGGCCTCAGTTTCCAGATCGGCCTATGTTTCTCCATCGGCCTCCGTTTTTAGATCGGCCACCGTTTCTCCATCGGCCTCCGTTTCCAAATCGGCCTCCGTTTCTCTATCGTCCTCCGTTTCTCCATCGGCCTAAGTTTCCATATCGGCCTCCGTTTCTGCATCGGCCTTCGTTTCCATATCGGCCTCCGTTTCTCCATCGGCCTCCGTTTCCAGATCGGCCTCCGTTTCACCATCGGCCTCCGTTTCCAGATCGGCCTCCGTTTCTCCATCGGCCTCCGTTTCTCCATCGGCCTCCGTTTCCAGATCGGCCTCCGTTTCTCTATCGGCTTCCGTTTCCTTATCGGTCTCCGTTTCTCCACCGGCCTCCGTTTCCAGATCGGCCTCCGTTTCACCATCAGCCTCCGTTTCCATATCGGCCTTCGTTTCTCCATCGGCCTCCGTTTCCAGATCGGCCTGCGTTTCTCCATTGGCCTCCGTTTCTCCATCGGCCTCCGATTCCAGAGCGGCCTCCGTTTCTCTATCGGCCATCTTTCCAGATGTACCACCGTTTCTTTATCGGCCTCCGTCTCCAGATCGGCCTCCGTTTCTCTATCGGCCTCAGTTTTCAGATCGGCCTCCGTTTCTCCATCGGCCTCCGTTTCTCCATCGGCCTAAGTTTCCATATCGGCCTCCGTTTCTGCATCGGTTTCCGTTTCCAGATCGGCCTCCGTTTCTCCATCGGCCTCCGTTTCCAAATCGGCCTCTGTTTCTCCATCGGCCTCAGTTTCCAGATCGGTCTATGTTTCTCCATCGTCCTCCGCTACCAGATCGGCCTCCGTTTCTCCATCGGCCTCAGTTTTCAGATCGGCCTCCGTTTCTCCATCGGCCTCCGTTTCCAGATCGGCTTATGTTTCTCCATCGGCCTCCGTTTCCGTATCGGCCTCCGTTTCTCTATCGGCCTCTGTTTCTCCATCGGCCTCCGTTGCTCCATCGGCCTAGGTTTCCATATCGGCCTCCGTTTCTGCATCGGTTTCCGTTTCCAGATCGGCCTCCGTTTCTCCATCAGCCTCCGTTTCCTGATCGGCCTCCGTTTCTCCATCGGACTCCGTTTTCAAATCGGCCTCCGTTTCTCCATCGGCCTCCGTTTCTCCATCGGCCTAAGTTTCCATATCGGCTTCCGTTTCTGCATCGGTTTCCGTTTCCAAATCGGCCTCCGTTTCTCCATCGGCCTCCGTTTCCTGATCGGCCTCCGTTGCTCCATCGGACTCCGTCTCCAAATCGGCCTCCGTTTCTCCATCGGCCTCCGTTTCCATTTCGGCCTCCGTTTCCAGATCGGCCTCCGTTTCTCCATTGGCCTCCGTTTTCAGATTGGCCTCCGTTTCTCCATCGGCCTCCGTTTCCAAATCGGCCTCCGTTTCTCCATCGGCCTCCGTTTACAGATCGGCCTCCCTTTCTCCATCGTCCTCCGTTTCCAAATCGTCCTGCGTTTCTCCATCGGCCTCCGTTTCTCCATCGGCCTCCGTTTCCAGATCGGCCTCCGTTTCTCCATCGGCCTCAGTTTTCAGATCGACCTCCGTTTCTCCATCGGCCTCCGTTTCCAGATCGGCCTCCGTTTCCGTATCGGCCTCCGTTTCTCCATCGGCCTCCGTTTCTCCATCGGCCTAAGTTTCCATATCGGCCTCCGTTTCTGCATCGGTTTCCGTTTCCATATCATCCTCCGTTTCTGCATCGGCCTCCGTTTCCATATCGGCCTCCGTTTCTCCATCGGCCCCCGTTTCCAGATCGGCCTCCGTTTCACCATCGGCCTCCGTTTCCAGATCGGCCTCCGTTTCTCCATCGGCCTCCGTTTCCAGATCGGCCTCCGTTTCTCTATCGACTTCCGTTTCCTTATCGGTCTCCGTTTCTCCACCGGCCTCCGTTTCCAGATCGGCCTCCTTTTCTCCATCGGCCTCCGTTTCCATATCGGCCTTCGTTTCTCCATCGGCCTCCGTTTCCAGATCGGCCTGCGTTTCTCCATTGGCCTCCGTTTCTCCATCGGCCTCCGATTCCAGAGCGGCCTCCGTTTCTCTATCGGCCATCTTTCCAGATGTACCACCGTTTCTTTATCGGCCTCCGTCTCCAGATCGGCCTCCGTTTCTCTATCGGCCTCAGTTTTCAGATCGGCCTCCGTTTCTCCATCGGCCTCCGTTTCTCCATCGGCCTAAGTTTCCATATCGGCCTCCGTTTCTGCATCGGTTTCCGTTTCCAGATCGGCCTCCGTTTCTCCATCGGCCTCCGTTTCCAAATCGGCCTCTGTTTCTCCATCGGCCTCAGTTTCCAGATCGGTCTATGTTTCTCCATCGGCCTCCGCTACCAGATCGGCCTCCGTTTCTCCATCGGCCTCAGTTTTCAGATCGGCCTCCGTTTCTCCATCGGCCTCCGTTTCTCCATCGGCCTTCGTTTTTCCATCGGCCTAAGTTTCCATATCGGCCTCCGTTTCTGCATCGGTTCCCGTTTCCAGATCGGCCTCCGTTCCTCCATCGGCCTCCGTTTCTCCATCGGCCTTCGTTTCTCCATCGGCCTAAGTTTCCATATCGGCCTCCGTTTCTGCATCGGTTTCCGTTTCCAGATCGGCCTCCATTTCTCCATCGGCCTCCGTTTCCAAATCGGCCTCTGTTTCTCCATCGGCCTCAGTTTCCAGATCGGCCTCCGTTTCTCCATCGGCCTCAGTTACCAGATCGGCCTCCGTTTCCGTATCGGCCTCCGTTTCTCCATCGGCCTCAGTTTCCAGATCGGCCTATGTTTCTCCATCGGCTTCCGTTTCCGTATCGGCCTCCGTTTCTCCATCGGCCTCCGTCTCCAAATCGGCTTCCGTTTCTCGTTTCTCCATCGGCCTCAGTTTTCAGATCGGCCTCCGTTTCTCCATCGGCCTCCGTTTCTCCATCGGCCTAAGTTTCCATATCGGCCTCCGTTTCTGCATCGGTTTCCGTTTCCAGATCGGCCTCCGTTTCTCCATCGGCCTCCGTTTCCAAATCGGTCTCTGTTTCTCCATCGGCCTCAGTTTCCAGTTCGGCCTATGTTTCTCCATCGGCCTCCGTTTTCAGATCGGCCTCCGTTTCTCCATCGGCCTTAGTTTCCAAACCGGCCTTCGTTTTTCCATCGGCCTCCGTTTCCAGTTCGGCCTCCGTTTCCAGATCGGCCTCCGTTTCTCTATCGGCTTCCGTTTCTTGATAGGTCTCCGTTTCTCCATCGGCCTCCGTTTCCATATCGGCTTCCGTTTCTCCATCGGCCTCCGTTTCCAGATCGGCTTCCGTTTCTGTATCGGCTTCCGTTTCCAGATCGGCCTCCGTTTCACCATCGGCCTCCGTTTCCAGATCGGCCTCCGTTTCTCCATCGGCCTCCGTTTTCAGATCGGCCTCCGTTTCTCTATCGGCTTCCGTTTCCTGATCTGTCTCCGTTTCTCCACCGGCCTCCGTTTCCAGATCGGCCTCCGTTTCTATCGCCTCCGTTTCCATATCGGCCTTCGTTTCTCCATCGGCCTCCGTTTCCAGATCGGCCTCCGTTTCTCCATCGGCCTCCGATTCCAGAGCGGCCTCCGTTTCTCTATCGGCCATCTTTCCAGATCTACCTCCGTTTCTTTATCGGCCTCCGTTTCCAGATCGGCCTCCGTTTCTCTATCGGCCTCCGTTTCCAGATCGGCCTCCGTTTCCAGATTGGCCTCCGTTTCTCCATCGGCCTCCGTTCCCAGTACGGCCCCCGTTTCTCCATCGGCCTCCGTTTCCAGATCGGCCTCCGTTTCTCCATCGGCCTCCGTATTCAGATCGGCCTCCGTTTCTCCATCGGCCTCCGATTCCAGATCGGTCTCCGTTTCCAGATCGGCCCCCGTTTCTCCATCGGCCTCCGTTTCCAGATCGGCCTCCGTTTCTCCATCGGCCTCCGTATTCAGATCGGCCTCCGTTTTTCCATTGGCCTCCTATTCCAGATCGGCCTCCGTTTCCAGATTGGCCTTCGTTTCTCCATCGGCCTCCGTATTCAGATCGGTTTCCGTTTCTCCATCGGCCTCCGATTCCAGATCGGCTTCCGTTTCTCTATCGGCCTCCGTTTCCAGATCGGCCTCAGTTTCTCTATCGGCCTCGGTTTCCAGATCGGCTTCCGTTTCTCTATCGGCCTCCGTTTCCAGATCGGGCTCCGTGTCTCCATAGGCCACTGTTTCCAGATCGGCCTCCGGTTCTCCATCGACCTCCTTATTCAGATCGGCCTCCGTTCCTCCATCGGCCTCCGATTCCAGATCGGCCTCCGTTTCTCTATCGGCCTCCGTTTCAAAATCGGCCTCTGTTTCTCCATCGGTCTCCGTTTCCATATCGGCCTCCGTTTCTCCATCGGCATCCGTTTCCAGATTGGCTTCCGTTTCTGTATCGGCCTCCGTTTCTAGATCGGCGTTCGTTTCCAGAACGGCTTCCGTTTCTGTATCGGCCTCCGTTTCTCCATGGGCCTCCGTTTATAAATCGGCCTCGGTTTCTCCATCGGCCTCCGTTTCCAGATCGGCTTCCGTTTCTCCATCGGCTTCCGTTTCCATATCGGCCTCCGTTTCCATATCGGCCTCCGTTTCTCCATTGGCCTCCGTTTCCAGATCGGCTTCCGTTTCTGTATCGGCCTCCGTTTCCATATCGGCCTCCGTTTCCATATCGGCCTCCGTTTCACCATCGGCCTCCGTTTCCAGATCGGCCTCCGTTTCTCCATCGGCCTCCGTTTCCAGATCGGCCTCCGTTTCTCTATCGGCTTCTGTTTCCTGATCGGTCTCCGTTTCTCCACCGGCCTCCGTTTTCAGATCGGCCCCCGTTTCTCCATCGGCCTCCGTTTCCATATCGGCCTTTGTTTCTCCATCGGCCTCCGTTTCCAGATCGGCTTCCGTTTTTCTATCGGCCTCTCAGATCGGCCTTCGTTTCTCCATTGGCCGCCGATTCCAGATCGGCCTCCGTTTCTCTATCGACCTCCGTTTCCAGATCGGTCTCCGTTTCTCCATCGGCCTCCGTTTCCAGATCGGCCTCCGTTTCTCTAGCGGGATCCGTTTCTCTATCGGCCTCCGTTTCCAGATCGGCCTCCGTTTCTCCATCGGCCTCCGTTTCCAGATCGGTCTACGTTTCTCCATCGGCCTCCGTATTCAGATCGGCCTCCGTTTCTCCATCGGCCTCCGATTCCAGAGCGGTCTCCGTTTCTCTATCGGCCATCTTTCCAGATCTACCTCAGTTTCTCTATCGGCCTTCGTTTCTCTATCGGCCTCCGTTTCCAGATCGGCCCCCGTTTCTCCAGCGGCCTCCGTTTCCAGAGCGGTCTCCGTTTCTCTATCGGCCATCTTTCCAGATCTACCTCCGCTTCTCTATCGGCCTCCGTTTTCAGATCGGCCTCCGTTTCTCTATCGGCCTCCGTTCCCAGATCGGCCTCCGTTTCTCCATCGGCCTCCGATTCCAGAGCGGTCTCCGTTTCTCTATCGGCCATCTTTCCAGATCTACCTCCGTTTCTCTAACGGCCTCCGTTTCCAGATCAGCCTCCGTTTTTCTATCGGCCTCCGTTCCCAGTTCGGCCTCCGTTTCTCCATCGGCCTCCGATTCCAGAGCGGTCTCCGTTTCTCTATCGGCCATCTTTCCAGATCTACCTCCGTTTCTCCATCGGCCTCCGTTTCCAGATCAGCCTCCGTTTCTCCATCGGTCTCCGTTTCCAAATCGGCCTCCGTTTCTCCATCGGCCTCCGTTTCCAGATCGGCCTGCGTTTCCAGATCGGCCTCCGTTTCTCCATCGGCCTCCGTTTCTCCATCGGCCTCAGTTTTCAGATCGGCTTCCGTTTCTCAATCGGCCTCCGTTTTCAGTTCGGCCTACGTTTCCAGATCGGCCTCCGTTTCTCAATCGGCCTCAGTTTTCAGATCGGCTTCCCTTTCTCCATCGTCCTCCGTTTCCAAATCGTCCTGCGTTTCTCCATCGGCCTCCGTTTCTCCATCGGCCACCGTTGCCAGATCGGCCTCCGTTTTTCCATCGGCCTCAGTTTTCAGATCGACCTCCGTTTCTCCATCGGCGTCCGTTTCCAGATCGGCCTCCGTTTCTCCATCGGCCTCAGTTTTCAGATCTGCCTCCGTTTCTCCATCGGCCTCCGTTTCCAGATCGGCCTCCGTTTCTCCATCGGCCTCCGTTTCCAAATCGGCCTCCGTTTCTCTATCGGCCTCAGTTTTCAGATCGGTCTCCGTTTCTCCATCGGCCTCCGTTTCTCCATCGGCCTCCGTTTCCATATCGGCCTCCGTTTCTGCATCGGGTTCCGTTTCTAGATCGCCCTCCGTTTCTCCATCGGCCTCAGTTTTCAGATCGGCCTATGTTTCTCTATCGGCCTCCGTTTTCAGATCGGCCTCCGTTTCTCCATCGGCCTCCGTTTCCAAATCGGCCTCCGCTTCTCTATCGGCCTCCGTTTCCAGAACGGTCTCCGTTTTTCTATCGACCTTTATTTCCAAATCGGCCTCCGTTTCTCCATCGGCCTCCGTTTCCTTATCGGCCTCCGTTTCTTTATCGGCCTCCGTTTCCAGATCGTCCTCCGTTTCTCTACAGCCTCCGATTTCAAATCGGCCTCCGTCTCTCCATCGGCATCCGTTTCCATATCGGCCTCCGTTTCTCCATCGGTCTCCGTTTCCAGATCGGCCTCCGTTTTTCCATCGGCCTCCGTTTATAGATCGGCTTCCGTTTCTTAATCGGCCTCCGTTTCCAGTTTGGCCTCCGTTTCCAGATCGGCCTTCGTTTCTCCATCGGCCTCCGTTTTCAGATCGGCCTCCGTTTATCCATGGCCCTCCGTTTCCAAATCGGCCTCCGTTTCTCCATCGGCCTCCGTTTCTATATCGGCCTCAGTTTTCAGATCGGCCTCCGTTTCTCCATCGGCCTCAGTTTTCAGATCTGCCTCCGTTTCTCCATCGGCCTCCGTTATCGGCCTCCGTTTCTCCATCGGCCTCCGTTTCCAAATCGGCCTCCGTTTCTCTATCGGCCTCAGTTTTCAGATCGGTCTCCGTTTCTCCATCGGCCTCCGTTTCTCCATCGGCCTCCGTTTCCATATCGGCCTCCGTTTCTGCATCGCGTTCCGTTTCCAGATCGCCCTCCGTTTCTCCATCGGCCTCAGTTTCCAGATCGGCCTATGTTTCTCCATCGGCCTCCGTTTTCAGATCGGCCTCCGTTTCTCCATCGGCCTCCGTTTCCAAATCGGCCTGCGCTTCTCTATCGGCCTCCGTTTCCAGGAACGGTCTCCGTTTTTCTATAGACCTTCATTTCCAAATCGGCTTCCGTTTCTCCATCGGCCTCCGTTTCCTTATCGGCCTCCGTTTCTTTATCGGCCTCCGTTTCCAGATCGTCCTCCGTTTGTCTACCGCCTCCGATTTCAAATCGGCCTCCGTCTCTCCATTGGCCTCCGTTTCCATATCGGCCTCCGTTTCTCCATCGGCCTCCGTTTCCAGATCGGCCTCCGTTTTTCCATCGGCCTCCGTTTATAGATCGGCTTCCGTTTCTCAATCGGCCTCCGTTTCCAGTTCGGCCTCCGTTTCCAGATCGGCCTTCGTTTCTCCATCGGCCTCCTTTTCAGATCGGCTTCCGTTTACCCATGGCCCTCCGTTTCCAAATCGGCCTCCGTTTCTCCATCGGCCTCCGTTTCTATATCGGCCTCAGTTTTCAGATCGGCCTCCGTTTCTCCATCGCCCTCCGTTTTTCCATCGGCCTCCGTTTACATATCGGCCTCCGTTTCTGCATCGGTTTCCGTTTCCAGATCGCCCTCCGTTTCTCCATCGGCCTCAGTTACCTTATCGGCCTCCGTTTCTTTATCGGCCTCCGTTTCCAGATCGTCCTCCGTTTCTCTATCGCCTCCGTTTTCAAATCGGCCTCCGTTTCTCCATCGGCCTCCGTTTCCATTTCGGCCACCGTTTCACCATCGGCCTACGTTTCCAGAAAGGTCTCCGTTTTTTCATCGACCTTCGTTTTCAGATCGGCCTCCGTTTCTCCATCGGCCTCCGTTTTCAGATCGGCCTCCGTTTCTCCATCGGCCTCCGTTTCCAAATCGGCCTGCGCTTCTCTATCGGCCTCCGTTTCCAGGAACGGTCTCCGTTTTTCTATCGACCTTCATTTCCAAATCGGCTTCCGTTTCTCCATCGGCCTCCGTTTCCTTATCGGCCTCCGTTTCTTTATCGGCCTCCGTTTCCAGATCGTCCTCCGTTTCTCTACCGCCTCCGATTTCAAATCGGCCTCCGTATCTCCATTGGCCTCCGTTTCCATATCGGCCTCCGTTTCTCCATCGGCCTCCGTTTCCAGATCGGCCTCCGTTTTTCCATCGGCCTCCGTTTATAGATCGGCTTCCGTTTCTCAATCGGACTCCGTTTCCAGTTCGGCCTCCGTTTTCAGATCGGCCTTCGTTTCTCCATCGGCCTCCGTTTCCAAATCGGCCTGCGCTTCTCTATCGGCCTCCGTTTCCAGGAACGGTCTCCGTTTTTCTATCGACCTTCATTTCCAAATCGGCTTCCGTTTCTCCATCGGCCTCCGTTTCCTTATCGGCCTCCGTTTCTTTATCGGCCTCCGTTTCCAGATCGTCCTCCGTTTCTCTACCGCCTCCGATTTCAAATCGGCCTCCGTATCTCCATTGGCCTCCGTTTCCAAATCGGCCTCCGTTTCTCCATCGGCCTCCGTTTCTATATCGGCCTCAGTTTTCAGATCGGCCTCCGTTTCTCCATCGCCCTCCGTTTTTCCATCGGCCTCCGTTTACATATCGGCCTCCGTTTCTGCATCGGTTTCCGTTTCCAGATCGCCCTCCGTTTCTCCATCGGCCTCAGTTACCTTATCGGCCTCCGTTTCTTTATCGGCCTCCGTTTCCAGATCGTCCTCCGTTTCTCTATCGCCTCCGTTTTCAAATCGGCCTCCGTTTCTCCATCGGCCTCCGTTTCCATATCGGCCACCGTTTCACCATCGGCCTACGTTTCCAGAAAGGTCTCCGTTTTTTCATCGACCTTCGTTTTCAGATCGGCCTCCGTTTCTCCATCGGCCTCCGTTTCCAAATCGGCCTCCGTTTCTTAATCGGACTCTGTTTCCAGATCGGCTTCCGTTTCCAGATCGGCCTCCGTTTCTCAATCGGCCTCAGTTTCCTTATCGGCTTCCGTTTCTTTATCGGCCTCCGTTTCCAGATCGTCCTCCGTTTCTCTATCGCCTCCGTTTTAAAATCGGCCTCCGTTTCTCCATCGGCCTCCGTTTCCATATCGGCCACCGTTTCACCATCGGCCTCTGTTTTCAGAAAGGTCTCCGTTTTTCCATCGACCTTCGTTTTCAGATCGGTCTTCGTTTTTCTGTCGACCTTCGTTTCCAAATCGGCCTCCGTTTCTCCATCGGCCTCCGTTTCCTTATGGGCCTCCGTTTCTTTATCGGCCTCTGTTTCCAGATCGTCTGCCGTTTCTCTATCGCCTCCGTTTTCAAATCGGCCTCCGTTTCTCCATCGGCCTCCGTTTCCATATCGGCCACCGCTTCACCATCGGCCTCCGTTTCCAGAAAGGTCTCCGTTTTTCCATCGACCTTCGTTTTTAGATCGGCCTCCGTTTCTCCATTGGCCTCCGTTTCCAAATCGGCCTCCGTTTCTTAATCGGCCTCCGTTTCCAGATCGGCTTCCGTTTGTCCATCGGCCTCCGTTTCCAAATCGGCCTCCGTTTCTCTATCGGCCTCCGTTTCCAGATCGGCCTACGTTTCCAGATCGGCCTCCGTTTGTCCATCGGCCTCAGTTTTCAGATCGGCCTCCGTTTCCAGTTCGGCCTCCGTTTCTCCATCGGCCTCCGTTTCCATATCGGCCTCCGTTTCCCCATCGGCCTCAGTTTCCAAATCGGCCTCCGTTTCTCTATCGGCCTCCGTTTCCAGATCTTCCTCCGTTTCTCCATCGGCTTCCGTTTTCAGATCGGCCTCCGTTTCTTTATGGGCCTCCGTTTCCAAATCGGCCTCCGTTTCTCCATCGGCCTCCGTTTCCAGATCGACCTCCGTTTCTCCATCGGCCTCCGTTTCCATATCGGCCTCCGTTTCTCCATCGGCCTCCGTTTCCATATCGGCCTCCGTTTCTCCATTGGCCTCCGTTTCCAGATCGGCCTCCATTTCTCCATCGGCCTCCGTTTTCAAATCGGCCTCCGTTTCTCCATCGGCCTCCGTTTCCAAATCGGCCTCCGTTTCTCCATCGGCCTCCGTTTCCAGATCGACCTCCGTCTCTCCATCGGCCTCAGTTTTCAGATCTGCCTCCGTTTCTCCATCGGCCTCCGTTTCCAGATCTGCCTCCGTTTCCGTATCGGCCTCCGTTTCTCCATCGGTCTCCGTTTTCAGATCGGCCTCGGTTTCTCCATCGGCTTCCGTTTCAGATCGGCCTCCGTTTCTCCATCGCCTCTTCAAGGTTAACACGCATTCCTTTGAGTTTCGCCTTAATTTAAATTTTAAATTTTAATCTACAATACACCGCTTCCGGATTTTATGTAAGTCTTGACCTTTATTAGGTTTGTAATTCTCTAGCCATTAATTAATTTTAGAAGCCTGATGATGACTTAAAAGTCGAAACATATAGCTTTTCAACCACTGGTTTTACGTCATTAAATGTTATATGGGGAAGGTTTGAGTTTTACTATTTTACCTACCTGTGATATTTACCCCATTTCGAGATGAATTTGGATTCTTCAATTGAATT
This sequence comes from Agriotes lineatus, assembly GCA_940337035.1. NCBI lineage: Eukaryota > Metazoa > Arthropoda > Insecta > Coleoptera > Elateridae > Agriotes > Agriotes lineatus. The sequence continues at coordinate 81,202 of CALNHX010003713.1, forward strand.
TGGATTCTTCAATTGTATGAGATCGGTCTAAGTGGTATATATTTAATAAACACATATTTTCACTACTACATCTTTAATTAGCCTTAACCACGGGGACATAACAATCGGCCACCGTTTCCAAATCGGCCTTCGTTTCTCCATCGGCTTCCGTTTCAGATCGGCCTCCGTTTCTCCATCGGCCTCCGTTTTCAGATCGGCCTCCGTTTCTCCATCTGCCTCCGTTTCCAAACCGGCCTCCGTTTCTCCATCGGACTCCGTTTCCAGTTCGGCTTCCGTTTCCAGATCGGCCTCCGTTTCTCCATGGGCCTCCGGTTCCAGATCGGCCTCCGTATCTCTATTGTCCTCCGTTTCCAGATCGGCCTCCGTTCCTCTATCGGCCTCCGTTTCCATATCGGCCTCCGTTTCTCCATGGGCCTCCGTTTATAAATCTGCCTCCGTTTCTCCATCGTCCTCCGGTTCCAGATCGGCCTCCGTATCTCTATTGTCCTCCGTTTCCAGATCGGCCTCCGTTCCTCTATCGGCCTCCGTTTCCATATCGGCCTCCGTTTCTCCATGGGCCTCCGTTTATAAATCGGCTTCGGTTTCTCCATCGGCCTCCGTTTCCAGATCGGCTTCCGTTTCTCCATCGGCCTCCGTTTCCATATCGGCCTCCGTCTCTCAATCGGCCTCCGTTTCCAGATCGGCTTCCGTTCCTGTATCGGCCTCCGTTTCTAGATCGGCCTCCGTTTCTCCATCGGCCTCCGTTTTCAGATCGGCCTCCGTTCCTCCATCGGCCTCCGTTTCCAGATCGGCCTCCGTTTCTGCATCGGCCTCCGTTTCCAGATCGGCCTCCGTTTCTCCATCGGCCTCCATACTCAGATTGGCTTCCGTTTCTTCATCGCCCTCCTTTTCCAGATCGGCCTCCGTTTCTCCAACGGCCTCCGTTTCCATATCGGTTTCCGTTTCTCCATCGGCCTTCGTTTCCAGATCGGCCTCCGTTTCCAGATCGGCCTCCGTTTCTCTATCGGCTTCCGTTTCCTGATCGGTCTCCGTTTCTCCACCGGCCTCCGTTTCCAGATCGGCCCCCGTTTCTCCATCGGCCCCCGTTTCCATATCGGCCTTCGTTTCCCCATCGGCCTCCGTTTCCAGATCGGCCTCCGTTTCTCTATCGGCCTCTCAGATCGGCCTTCGTTTCTCCATTGGCCGCCGATTCCAGATCGGTCTCCGTTTCTCCATCGGCCTCCGTTTCCAGATCGGCCTCCGTTTCTCTAGCGGCCTCCGTTTCTCTATCGGCCTCCGTTTCCAGATCGGCCTCCGTTTCTCTATCGGCCTACGTTTCTCTATCGGCCATCTTTCCAGATCTACCTCCGTTTCTCTATTGGCCTCCGTTTCCAGATCGGCCTCCGTTTCTCTATCGACCTCCGTTTCCATATCGGCCTCCGTTTCTCCATCGGCCTCCGTTCCCAGATCGACCCCCGTTTCTCCATCGGCCTCCGTTTCCAGATCGGCCTCCGTTTCTCCATCGGCCTCCGTATTCAGATCGGCCTCCGTTTCTCCATGGGCCTCCGTTTATAACTCGCCCTCGGTTTCTCCATCGGCCTCCGTTTCCAGATCGGCTTCCGTTTCTCCATCGTCCTCCGTTTCCATATCCTCCTCCGATTCTCCATCGGCCTCCGTTTCCAGATCGGCTTCCGTTTCTGTATCGGCCTCCGTTTCCAGATCGGCCTCCGTTTCACCATCGGCCTCCGTTCCCACATCGGCCTCCGTTTCTCCATCGGCCTCCGTTTCCAGATCGGCCTCCGTTTCTTTATCGGCTTCCGTTTCCTGATCGGTCTCCGTTTCTCCACCGGCCTCCGTTTCCAGATCGGCCCCCGTTTCTCCATCGGCTTCCGTTTCCATATCGGCCTTCGTTTCTCTATCGGCCTCCGTTTCCAGATCGGCCTCCGTTTCTCTATCGGCCTCTCAGATCGGCCTTCGTTTCTCCATTGGCCGCCGATTCCAGATCGGCCTCCGTTTCTCTATCGACCTCCGTTTCCAGATCGGTCTCCGTTTCTCCATCTGCCTCCGTTTCCATATCGGCCTCCGTTTCTCTAGCGGCCTCCGTTTCTCTATCGGCCTCCGTTTCCAGATCGGCCTCCGTTTCTCCATCGGCCTCCGTTTCCAGATCGGCCTCCGTTTCTCCATCGGCCTCCGTTTCCAGATCGGCCTCCGTTTCTCCATCGGCCTCCGATTCCAGAACGGCCTCCGTTTCCAAATCGGCCTCCGTTTCTCCATCGGCCTCAATTTCCAGATCGGCCTCCGTTTCTCCATCGGCCTCCGTATTCAGATCGGCCTCCGTTTCTCCATCGGCCTCCTATTCCAGATCGGCCTCCGTTTCCAGATTGGCCTCCGTTTCTCCATCGGCCTCCGTATTCAGATCGGCCTCCGTTTCTCCATCGGCCTCCGATTCCAGATCGGCTTCCGTTTCTCTATCGGCCTCCGTTTCCAGATCGGCCTCAGTTTCTCCATCGGCCTCGGTTTCCAAATCGGCCTCCGTTTCTCCATAGGCCTCTGTTTCCAGATCGGCCTCCGTTTCTCCATCTGCCTCCTTATTCAGATCGGCCTCCGTTTCTCCATCGGCCTCCGATTCCAGATCGGCCTCCGTTTCTCTATCGGCCTCCGTTTCCAGATCGGCCTCTGTTTTTCCATCGGTCTCCGTTTCCATATCGGCCTCCGTTTCTCCATCGGCCTCCGTTTCCAGATCGGCTTCCGTTTCTGTATCGGCCTCCGTTTCTAGACCGGCGTCCGTTTCCAGATCGGCTTCCGTTTCTGTATCGGCCTCCGTTTCTCCATGGGCCTCCGTTTATAAATCGGTCTCGGTTTCTCCTTCGGCCTCCGTTTCCAGATCGGCTTCCGTTTCTCCATCGGCCTCCGTTTCCATATCGGCCTCGGTTTCTCCATCGGCCTCCGTTTCCAGATCGGCTTCCGTTTCTGTATCGGCCTCCGTTTCCAGATCGGCCTCCGTTTCACCATCGGCCTCCGTTTCCAGATCGGCCTCCGTTTCTCCATCGGCCTCCGTTTCCAGATCGGCCTCCGTTTCTCTATCGGCTTCCGTTTCTTGACCGGCGTCCGTTTCCAGATCGGCTTCCGTTTCTGTATCGGTCTCCGTTTCTCCATGGGCCTCCGTTTATAAATCGGCCTCGGTTTCTCCATCGGCCTCCGTTTCCAGATCGGCTTCCGTTTCTCCATCGGCCTCCGTTTCCATATCGGCCTCGGTTTCTCCATCGGCCTCCGTTTCTCCATCGGCTTCCGTTTCAGATCGGCCTCCGTTTCTCCATCGGCCTCCGTTTTCAGATCGGCCTCCGTTTCTCCATCGGCCTCCGTTTCCAGATCGGCCTCCGTTTCTCCATCGGCCTTCGTTTCCTGATCGGCCTCCGTTTCTCCATCGGCCTCCGTTTCCAGATCGGCCTCCGTTTCTCCATCGCTGTGATGTAGCAAAGGTCTGGCAACGCTGTGTAACTGCGGATTATTTTAACGGGCGAAGTGCAGGTAGCCGGACGAGAGTTTTGGGTTAATTTTAAGACATTCGAGTTGTGCTCTTGTTAACAGTAACTTGTATTTGTATGAGATCGGTCTAAGTGGTATATATTTAATAAACACATATTTTCACTACTACATCTTTAATTAGCCTTAACCACGGGGACATAACAATCGGCCACCGTTTCCAAATCGGCCTTCGTTTCTCCATCGGCTTCCGTTTCAGATCGGTTTCCGTTTCTCCATCGGCCTCCGTTTTCAGATCGGCCTCCGTTTCTCCATCTGCCTCCGTTTCCAAACCGGCCTCCGTTTCTCCATCGGACTCCGTTTCCAGTTCGGCCTCCGTTTCCAGATCGGCCTCCGTTTTTCCGTCGGCTTCCGTTTTCAGATCGGCCTCCGTTTCTCCATGGGCCTCCGTTTATAAATCTGCCTCCGTTTCTCCATCGTCCTCCGGTTCCAGATCGGCCTCCGTATCTCTATTGTCCTCCGTTTCCAGATCGGCCTCCGTTCCTCTATCGGCCTCCGTTTCCATATCGGCCTCCGTTTCTCCATGGGCCTCCGTTTATAAATCGGCTTCGGTTTCTCCATCGGCCTCCGTTTCCAGATCGGCTTCCGTTTCTCCATCGGCCTCCGTTTCCATATCGGCCTCCGTCTCTCAATCGGCCTCCGTTTCCAGATCGGCTTCCGTTCCTGTATCGGCCTCCGTTTCTAGATCGGCCTCCGTTTCTCCATCGGCCTCCGTTTTCAGATCGGCCTCCGTTCCTCCATCGGCCTCCGTTTCCAGATCGGCCTCCGTTTCTGCATCGGCCTCCGTTTCCAGATCGGCCTCCGTTTCTCCATCGGCCTCCATACTCAGATTGGCTTCCGTTTCTTCATCGCCCTCCTTTTCCAGATCGGCCTCCGTTTCTCCAACGGCCTCCGTTTCCATATCGGTTTCCGTTTCTCCATCGGCCTTCGTTTCCAGATCGGCCTCCGTTTCCAGATCGGCCTCCGTTTCTCTATCGGCTTCCGTTTCCTGATCGGTCTCCGTTTCTCCACCGGCCTCCGTTTCCAGATCGGCCCCCGTTTCTCCATCGGCCCCCGTTTCCATATCGGCCTTCGTTTCCCCATCGGCCTCCGTTTCCAGATCGGCCTCCGTTTCTCTATCGGCCTCTCAGATCGGCCTTCGTTTCTCCATTGGCCGCCGATTCCAGATCGGTCTCCGTTTCTCCATCGGCCTCCGTTTCCAGATCGGCCTCCGTTTCTCTAGCGGCCTCCGTTTCTCTATCGGCCTCCGTTTCCAGATCGGCCTCCGTTTCTCTATCGGCCTCCGTTTCTCTATCGGCCATCTTTCCAGATCTACCTCCGTTTCTCTATTGGCCTCAGTTTCCAGATCGGCCTCCGTTTCTCTATCGACCTCCGTTTCCATATCGGCCTCCGTTTCTCCATCGGCCTCCGTTCCCAGATCGACCCCCGTTTCTCCATCGGCCTCCGTTTCCAGATCGGCCTCCGTTTCTCCATCGGCCTCCGTATTCAGATCGGCTTCCGTTTCTCCATGGGCCTCCGTTTATAACTCGCCCTCGGTTTCTCCATCGGCCTCCGTTTCCAGATCGGCTTCCGTTTCTCCATCGTCCTCCGTTTCCATATCCTCCTCCGATTCTCCATCGGCCTCCGTTTCCAGATCGGCTTCCGTTTCTGTATCGGCCTCCGTTTCCAGATCGGCCTCCGTTTCACCATCGGCCTCCGTTCCCACATCGGCCTCCGTTTCTCCATCGGCCTCCGTTTCCAGATCGGCCTCCGTTTCTTTATCGGCTTCCGTTTCCTGATCGGTCTCCGTTTCTCCACCGGCCTCCGTTTCCAGATCGGCCCCCGTTTCTCCATCGGCTTCCGTTTCCATATCGGCCTTCGTTTCTCTATCGGCCTCCGTTTCCAGATCGGCCTCCGTTTCTCTATCGGCCTCTCAGATCGGCCTTCGTTTCTCCATTGGCCGCCGATTCCAGATCGGCCTCCGTTTCTCTATCGACCTCCGTTTCCAGATCGGTCTCCGTTTCTCCATCTGCCTCCGTTTCCATAGCGGCCTCCGTTTCTCTAGCGGCCTCCGTTTCTCTATCGGCCTCCGTTTCCAGATCGGCCTCCGTTTCTCCATCGGCCTCCGTTTCCAGATCGGCCTCCGTTTCTCCATCGGCCTCCGTTTCCAGATCGGCCTCCGTTTCTCCATCGGCCTCCGATTCCAGAGCGGCCTCCGTTTCCAAATCGGCCTCCGTTTCTCCATCGGCCTCAATTTCCAGATCGGCCTCCGTTTCTCCATCGGCCTCCGTATTCAGATCGGCCTCCGTTTCTCCATCGGCCTCCTATTCCAGATCGGCCTCCGTTTCCAGATTGGCCTCCGTTTCTCCATCGGCCTCCGTATTCAGATCGGCCTCCGTTTCTCCATCGGCCTCCGATTCCAGATCGGCTTCCGTTTCTCTATCGGCCTCCGTTTCCAGATCGGCCTCAGTTTCTCCATCGGCCTCGGTTTCCAAATCGGCCTCCGTTTCTCCATAGGCCTCTGTTTCCAGATCGGCCTCCGTTTCTCCATCTGCCTCCTTATTCAGATCGGCCTCCGTTTCTCCATCGGCCTCCGATTCCAGATCGGCCTCCGTTTCTCTATCGGCCTCCGTTTCCAGATCGGCCTCTGTTTCTCCATCGGTCTCCGTTTCCATATCGGCCTCCGTTTCTCCATCGGCCTCCGTTTCCAGATCGGCTTCCGTTTCTGTATCGGCCTCCGTTTCTAGACCGGCGTCCGTTTCCAGATCGGCTTCCGTTTCTGTATCGGCCTCCGTTTCTCCATGGGCCTCCGTTTATAAATCGGTCTCGGTTTCTCCTTCGGCCTCCGTTTCCAGATCGGCTTCCGTTTCTCCATCGGCCTCCGTTTCCATATCGGCCTCGGTTTCTCCATCGGCCTCCGTTTCCAGATCGGCTTCCGTTTCTGTATCGGCCTCCGTTTCCAGATCGGCCTCCGTTTCACCATCGGCCTCCGTTTCCAGATCGGCCTCCGTTTCTCCATCGGCCTCCGTTTCCAGATCGGCCTCCGTTTCTCTATCGGCTTCCGTTTCTTGACCGGCGTCCGTTTCCAGATCGGCTTCCGTTTCTGTATCGGTCTCCGTTTCTCCATGGGCCTCCGTTTATAAATCGGCCTCGGTTTCTCCATCGGCCTCCGTTTCCAGATCGGCTTCCGTTTCTCCATCGGCCTCCGTTTCCATATCGGCCTCGGTTTCTCCATCGGCCTCCGTTTCCAGATCGGCTTCCGTTTCTGTATCGGCCTCCGTTTCCAGATCGGCCTCCGTTTCACCATCGGCCTCCGTTTCCAGATCGGCCTCCGTTTCTCCATCGGCCTCCGTTTCCAGATCGGCCTCCGTGTCTCCATCGGCCTCTGTTTCCAGATCGGCCTCCGTGTCTCCATCGGCCTCCGTTTCTCCATCGGCCTCTGTTTCCAGATCGGCCTCCGTTTCTCCATCGGCCTCCGATTCCAGATCGGCCTCCGTTTCTCTTTCGGCCTCCGTTTCCAGATCGGCCTCTGTTTCTCCATCGGTCTCCGTTTCCATATCGGCCTTCGTTTCTCCATCGGCCTCCGTTTCCAGATCGGCCTCCGTGTCTCCATCGGCCTCCGTTTCCATATCGGCCTTCGTTTCTCCATCGGCCTCCGTTTCCAGATCGGCCTCCGTTTCTCTATCGGGTAAGTGAAGATGTTTAGAGCTTCCGTGTAGTACGAACTTTAAGAAGGTTGATCTGCGATTTTTTACTACCATTGATTAATTTAATTAATTAACCGCAGGTCAGCTTCTTTATCGTTTCAGGGGTGGTGGGATGAAACGTCTGGGGGGTATTTTCACCTATTCGCGCGTAGTCCACTTATTCTTTTATAGTTAAAAAAACATGAATGTGAAGTCGTAATGCTTCCAACGCAATGGTACCATTTAACAACGTATAGAAATGCTCTTTTTTGTGAATACGGGAGTCGTCAATTTATAGCATATACTGCAGTAAAATGAGTGTAGTTGTCCATGTATTTTCATTTTCACTAACTTCGTAAAACGCAGTTGTATCTGAATTCATGAATTTTGTCCGATGTGTTCGCTTTTTTGGATTTTTAAAATTTTCTCTTCAGATTCGGATAGAACATGAAAAAGCGGAATAGTGATGTCTGGACAGAATGGAGGGCAATCTTCGATAGTACGTGTATTTGTCCATCGGTGCATTTCTCGGAGTTCTTAAATTTTAACTTCAGATTAGTGTAGAAGATGAAAAATAGAATAGGAATGTCTGAAGAACCACCCTCCTATCTCGTAAGCAACAAGGACAAAATGATGGATGATTTAAAAAAATTGACTAAGAGTTCGTCTAGGTTGACCATTTTCAACTGGTTATTTTTATAATTCTTTCGTTAATTTCATCGCATGTTTGTCCAGTTACTTCTAATAACTATAGATATAGCACTTTTAAGCCTTTCACTTTTAAGCCACTCCATATGTGAATTTAATTTTCGATTTATTTCACTTATAAAAAATGTAAACATAAGAGTACCTATGAAGTTAATTTTAAATCAAAATTATTGTTTATTTTCAGTGTTTAAAATAGTGTGCCTAATACCTATCGTTTCTCCTTATTTGCCTTAACGACGGAATAATACTGGCTCGAAATGCATTTCTATCATTAAGACTTTCATCTGACTTTTGTATTATGCAGGGAAACACCGTCCTGTTGAAATCATAAATTTGAGGAAGGAAATAATTTCAAAGACCTAAACCTGAATCTCAATTTTGGATTTTGATGCAGCATTGCAGCTTAAGGTACTATATTTATACGGTCTATAAAGTTCTCTAATGCAGCCAATGACGTGATTACTGCAAAACAAACAACTTCAAAAACATGAATATCAAAGGAGGCGCGCTTTTTAAAAACAAAACCGAGGAGTTCGACTGCTTTCACAAATTGATCATTGAGATTTTATGTGTTAGAGCAGCGGTCGGCAACCTTTTGGCAGGCAAGGGCCACATAGTAGCAAAATGAAGTGAAGGCGGGCCGCACTTATTCATAATTTTGATAATAGGTATACTATGTATATCGGGGTGATATTAAAAATGCGAAAACATTTTGCTGAGTTGCAGCAGCTGCGAACGGCTGAACGACCTTGGCTAGTGAGCGCTATGTTTACAAACAGAAACGTCAGTTATGTTGTGATTGCGTAGTGACGTATTTTTGCCAGGACAAGGGCTGCAAAATTTCCATTTAAATGTGGAAGAAAATAATGAGAATGAGGATGGGCCTCATGAAGAATTTTCAGTTTGAGCATTTAACTCTTGTCAAAATTAGACTGATTTTTTTTAATTACTGCTTTTGTATCACATTTCAGTGGCTATTTGTTGCAATAATTTCAAGGAACTACTGATTTTGAGAAAATGGTCATTTTAATTACTTAACATTAAACTGCAGCAGGGTCGTTTCAGAATCCATGCTTTTAAAAAATTCGCGCCTCTCTAGGTTATAATTAGAAGTAAACCCAAACACCGTCTTCTGCTAAGTGGTCAAGCGGAAATAAAGCGGAAATGGAGCGAAAATAAATTCGCTCCCAAAAATGGCGACTGCTGCCGAAGCGAAACCGAAGCGCCGTTGGTCAGCGAAGCGTTCAACGCAATCGCTACCTCAGCGCTATGCCGGCTGAACGCACCCACTCTCGCTTGAATTTTGCGCGCGCATGACGCAATTATTTAAATTTTAGGTTGGTATATAAGACTTTCATTTACAAAACATCGCGGGCCGCAAGACGGAAGATCGCGGGCCGCGGGTTGCCGACCGCTGTGTTAGAGAATATTCCAGGAAGCAGTGATGTGTCTACACCTGCTGCCGAGACGAAAGGGCCTCGGTATGGGTGGGCGCTGGATGTTGACGGTTTCAGCACGTTCAAGCCGGCCAATACTGCTACTGGAGTATTAGGTAATTAGGTTAGAATTCATTCTGTTATGAGACTTGGTGGAGTAATAACTGTAATATCTGCTGAATATAGTTTTCTACTAATACACGGCGTATCATTTTTTTAATTAAAGGCGTTAAATTGATTGAGTTGCGAGATCGTAACAATGGCAGCGGTGGGATAATACCCCAAGTGCTTACGTTTCTGATTGTATAGTGTAACGCGAGAGTGTGTGCCAGTTTCAATTACGAGTAACCTACACGGTTAAGGCTGCCAACCGTCCCGCATTGTGCGGGACGGTCCCGCAATAGCAGTACTAGTCCCGCATTCAAATACCGCATTGAAAACGTCCCGCAAAACGTCAAATGCGTCCCGCTAGTCCCGCATTTCTTAGTCTCGAATGCTTACGAAACCTCGGCTCTACGGGTCTTTATTTCCCAAACTGCATTCTCAATCTGAAAAGTGTCACTTACTGCAATTCATGGTACGTAAATAATATACTATTCAAAATAATAGTAAAGGACAGTAATTTCTTTTCAATACCTACTTCTAAAGCTGTATTTCATCTACGAAAATCTTTATTATAAAGTAACATTTTAAAATGCTACTTAAAACTACAAAAACAAGTAACATGATATTTATTTGTAATTATTTATCCAATTTCAAAATTTTATATAACTAAATTTAGGTATTGGAGAAAAAAAAATGATATGCCACACGTGAATAAAGAGATTTTATCCATTCGGGGAAACTTTAACTCACGAGGCAAAGTCAAGTGAGATAATTTTCTTATGGACAAAATGCCTCTTTATTTAGTAGTAACATACTGTGGTATGTGAAATCTTGAAAAATATTTAAAAATTTTTAAAATTAATTGTTAGCTAAAGTTAAAAATATGTGTTTTCTATCCTTGAGATTGTTCAGTTAGCTAAAAATAACACACTCTAAAAAAATCTCATTGAAATCTTACTTAATTTCTGAAAAATAGCACTTTTAGGATTTTGAAAATTTCGAAAAACTTCATTTTCTAAATACGTGAAAATCACTCGGTATATATGGTAGGTGCTAAATAGGTTTTTAGACAAGCACAAATTATTGACTTAAAAAGTTTCTTTGAAAAATATAATTTTTTTTCTGTATTATGCCCACTTTTTGCCGGATACTGTATATTGCCCCCCCCCCCCCCCCCGGCTTAGAGTAATCATGTCCCGCATTGAGGCCTTCAATAGTTGGCAGGCTTATACACGGTGCAACGAAAACACGATTAGTGCTTTGTCAGAGATGGGTCGATCTTCAAAACGAAAACATCGACACTCTTCACGTCGATCGAGACGTTCTCGTAGTTCATCCCCAAGTGCAACACCACCACGTGACGAAGCTGCTCGTAAGAAAATTAAAGAACTTAGAAAATAGTTAGCTGGGTTGCGACAAACTGTAAGTACACGCGCAAACATTAATTTAGATGAGACTGTTATCTCGTTGTTTGAACCGAACGCGAATAATATATGTCGGCGCCGAAGATATTTGGACTAATGTCTCCGCCTATGAGTTATGTTTTGTAGTTATGTTATGGTTCGTTTGAACTGTTTTATTTCATGAGTTCATAGAAGGAACGCAATAGGTAATTTCCTATTGAATGAAACGGCGCATGCAAGACCCAAACAATATGGGAATGAGGGAAGGAGTAGCTTTGCCGAGATCAGGGCATTCTTGTATAGAAAAGCAAAGGTGTTGGACGAAGGTGCGGGCGCCGGACCATTACCGTTCCAACCCTTATTATTAGTTATGTTCATTTCGCCATTGCGGGCAATTTATTGGTTATTTTAGTTTTCAATCAATAAACTGTGCTTATCGGACTTAATGTGTAAAATCGAAGTGGTTACGCCCTGAACTACCCCTAAGCTCTGAAATCAGAAGTGGAATAACCCTGTGTAAAATCGCGATGGTGTTGCGACCAAAATATGCCAAAGAAATGTGTAGGGGAGGTTGACCAAACGTTCAGCGCAATTTCCGTCTGGTCATCATACTAGATTGAAGCGTTGAACTTTGTCACTGTCTCCATGTACAAAAAGAAAAACATCCTTCCATGGAAAATGCCAGAAATGTGGACGTGTAGGGTAGTCGGAAAATGAAGGGTGGTGCTCCTGAGAGGCGAGTGTGAAACAGCATCGACAGCTCAACGTGAAAATTGGTGAGATCTTTCCTTTTGTTTAATTCAGATTCAGATTGCTCCTTGATTAAAGAGACGGTAGCAAACCATTTAATATGGAAAACGTTTAAACAGCATTGGTTGCGGATCATTTGTGTACCAAGCAAATCTCGAGTATCATAGAAATACAAGGATTAGTTATAGAGGTTTTATTTTGCATTGTGCTGGATAAGTTCATATCAGCAAAAATGGTAATTAAAAGATTAAAACGGAAGTTGAATGCTTATGCGATCTTGTTAAATACGTCCTCGAGTTCATAAAACAGTTGCTCGTGTAAATTCAAAGACGGAGAGTATCAGATTTCATATTCGAGTGGCACAGCCGGCTCGGATTTGGGCTATCATTTGTACGAGCTTGAAACTAGCGGTTGTTAATGCTACAGGCATTTTTTGGCAAAGGCATTTTACGGTCTGCAAGCTTTTGAATTCAATATCGTTTATCGCAATGGAAAAAAAAACGCATAAAACTAGCTGATTTTTCTTGCAATACATCATATGTTACATTATATCCACTAATATTGGTTTTGTGAAACACTTTCAGATCAAATACAGTCATTCATAACGTCGTGTATGAAGAGTGGGTCAGTGTGACGACTCAACGTGATCCGGAAATAAACAAAGCATTTGCCGCTCTACGGTCAAATGAATTCGACCCTACTTCTCATAAGTTACGAAATTTATTGGTTTCGAAAATGTCAAGACTGATTCATAAATTTGTGGATAATTGTTTGATATGTAAGATGTTACGGGATTTTGGGTGAAAGGCATTAACTCAATAAGCAATTTGTGGGAACATGTGTTTCGATTCGAATCTTGGTGCAGGATGCCTTGGAAATCTTAGAATGCTTGCGTTAGCATTTTGCAAACACATACACAAATATGATCTCATACATAGAGTAATAAGGGTGGTTGGGCCGGCTGAGAGCTAGCCTTCCACGAAATATTTGGTAACATAGACATCTAAAAATAAATCAGGAAAAGCTCAAAGTCAGATGCATTCCTTACCAAAAATTATTTCGGTCGTGGCACACTGTACATATTGATATTTCTGGAAAACTAAGCGGAAAAAAAGAATACGTTTTTGTTACAATTGATGCCGTTACCAAGTTCATTGTTCTGCGACGTAGGTATCTAAATTGTTTGAGAGAACACGCTTAACTTTTTGGAGCGCCTTGTAGAATTATTTTTGATCAAGGTGACTGCTTTACAAGTGCTGATTTTCGTTGCTTTTGTTCCAATTACAACATAGAAGTGCATTTTATTGCTCATGATAACAGCTAAAAAGATAGTTTAGGTGAGGTCCGGTTGACATTGAACAGTACAAAACACTCAGTTACAGGGTTTAGCCCCGCTAAATTGTTGTTGGATGTACTACGATCCTTAGAGTTACACAAAATTTGTTATTTAATTGACAATGAAGAGCCTACGAATTTGGCTGAAATTAGAAACCTTCTTAGTGAAAATATTGAGCGTTTAGCACGAGATGCAGTTTGTACGACTGCTGGAAAGGCACAAATAAAGTCATTTGTGATTAGTGATTTTGTCTTCAGTAAAAATAATGAACGAATGCTATCAAGCTTGACCGCCGGTACCGAGGTCCCTTCAACATTTACGTTTGCTTCCGATCAGTTAAGTAGTGTCCCCTAGGGGCAAGGCAGAATTTTAGTTGACTCGGAGGAAGATGGCTCCGTGTCGGCGGAGAAAAACGTCTGATTAATTTGCTCTTTGTTCAAATTATGTAGAGATGAATTGTCATTGTTTTTAGTTGATCCTGGCAAGGTATAAAACTTGGTCAGATGAACTGTTTTGAGTCGATCCTGACTAGAGCTGTAACTTGGTCAGATGTGTTATTATGAGTCGATCCCGATTCTGAGTGTATCGGAAGGTGTCGAGCCCGATTCAGAGTTTAATCGGAAGGTGTTGAGCCCGATTCTGGTGTAATCGGAAGACCGGTTTGGTGGTTGAGCCCGATTAGGAGTTAATCGGAAGACCTGTTTGGTAGTTTGTTGAGCCCGATTACGAGTGTAATCGGAAGACCTGTTTGGTGGTTAGTCGAGCCCGATTAAGAGTGTAATCGGAAGACCGGTAGTTGATCCCGATTAGCAGTTTAATCGGAAGACCTGTGTGTAGTAGTTGATCCCGATTAGCAGTTTAATCGGAAGACCTGGGTGTAGTAGTTGATCCCGATTAGCAGTTTAATCGGAAGACCTGTGTGTAGTAGTTGATCCCGATTAGTTGAATCGGAAGTTGAGCTTGATAGTAACAGTCGAACAGTGTACTTTATTTGAAAGAGGATTTAGGTATGCACTACCTAAAGAGCTTGATTTGTTTTCTTCAAAATTGTGAAAGTCGATGATTGATTTGTTGTTTATTTGTTGATCAGGATGAACGAGCGGTTAAGTAACTGATTTATTTTCGTACAGTTGAAGGACTTTAGTGCCCGTGGACGTGCACGTGTCAGAATGGCCGTGTCGGCGCCGAAGATATTTGGACTAATGTCTCCGCCTATGAGTTATGTTTTGTAGTTATGTTATGGTTCGTTTGAACTGTTTTATTTCATGAGTTCATAGAAGGAACGCAATAGGTAATTTCCTATTGAATGAAACGGCCCCTGCAAGACCCAAACAATATGGGAATGAGGGAAGGAGTAGCTTTGCCGAGATCAGGGCATTCTTGTATAGAAAAGCAAAGGTGTTGGACGAAGGTGCGGGCGCCGGACCATTACCGTTCCAACCCTTATTATTAGTTATGTTCATTTCGCCATTGCGGGCAATTTATTGGTTATTTTAGTTTTCAACCAATAAACTGTGCTTATCGGACTTAATGTGTAAAATCGAAGTGGTTACGCCCTGAACTACCCCTAAGCTCTGAAATATACAAAGTGCAGCCGACTGGGTACGCAAATTCGACGAACTATTAACTTTTTATGGGTGATCCCAAGAAACTTTATTAAAACTAGCTACAAGCAGACTACGTGGAAACGCGAGAAAATGGTACGATTCGTTAACCAGTCCATGTTTGAGTTGGCAAGAATTGAAAATGAAAAAAGTTAATGGAAAATTTTCCGGCGCCCCTACGTTTTGGGAAATTACTAACTGAAGCAGCACTATACAGCTTGTCTTAAAATTGTCGCCCGTGCTTTTGGGATTTGATTCAGGGAGCTAACATAACTGGAAAATAAAGGGTGGACAATTTTCCGTTGGTCTTTTGTTATCGAGTTATCAATTCAAAACAACAATTTGAGATATAAACTTAAAACTTTATTAAAAACGAATAATATTTAAACAAGTTATTTTACACATCTGTTGTCATAAAATGTGTTCGGTGGCCCTCTACTTCAAGGCAAATATTCGTACGATTTATCATTAAAGTACGAACGCTCTGTAGCATATTTTCGTCGATTGACGCTACATCAGCGTGAATACGAGCTACGACATCATGATTCACAACAAGTAAGCACACAAAACCGAAGGAAATATTTATCAATACGACAGAAGGATTAATAAATTTTTAACATCGCCATAGCCACCTTGTTGAATTATGTTACACAACAAATTGGAGCGACTGGACGATAGAAGTTATTATTTACATTTCATCAATAACTCGATAACAAATGACAATCGGAAAATGTTCCACTCTTCATTTTCGATTTCTTTTAGCCCCCTGAATTAAATCCCAGAAGCACGGGCGTCAATTTTGAGACACCCTTTATAGTCCCGTCGAAGGTCAAAATTTAGGGGACTATTGTTACGAAAAAGCTGCCAAGCTTAATAAATTAAATTTTTCAATTCCAGAAGAATGCGTGATAGACATTATCCTCGAAGGGATCAAAGATGACAAAATTTCGTTACCCGCTAAAGCCGCCAGTATTAAGACTGTTGGAAGTTAAGCGAATTACTCGAGCAGTATTTCCCCCGTTTTGTTGCCTGTACCATCTACGTCGTTTAATGGAGAATAAATTCAGAACGCACGACATAGACAATTCATACCTCACGCTCAAGAGACACCCCACGAATTCCCGGAAAATATTCCATAAGATTTCGTGCTTTAACTGCAGGGAAAATCACCGCGTTCGAGATTTTCCGAAGCCACGTATAGAATGTAAACTTTGCAAGCGTTTAGGTCACACTCAGAACCAACGTACCCTAAACAAAAATAAACGTATTGTGAACGAGGTCGCAATCGATACGAGCCATGAAAATATGTTCAGAAAAACAGCCTTCATAAACAACCATAAAGTAAAATGCTTGTTAGACAGCGGCAGCGATTGTACGATGATGAGATCATCGGTCGCCTTTAGGATAAATTTAAAAATACAAACAGCCGAAAAGAACATTGCTCTGAAATGCTTCATGGGAAACACTGTAATTACAAATCTGACAAGTTATGCAAGTATTATGATTGAAGAAGCTGCTGCTGCTGTTACGGTGATTATTCTAGACGATCAGAACCTGCAACAGGACTTGCTAATAGGAAGAGACTATTTAAGCTATGAAAATGCAGTGATTAGCAAATCAAAAGACAAGTTATGTTTACGATATTTACCAACACTTCGAGTGGGTAATATAGAGGTAGACACGAACAGTGGGTCACAAGTCGAGCTTAGTATGTTAACTTTTGGTGATGACTTATCAGAAACTAGCTTAAACCCCGCGGCATATGTCGCATTTAAAATGTAGGACGAATTTAATAACTTTTGTTGCACTAAAGAAAAGTTTTAAAAGCACGCTAGAGATTGGCAGTAAGGAAAAGTTCCAAAAAATATATTTTCAAATGGAAAGTCTCTGTAAAGGAAACGCTTGCCCCTGGAAGGCGTCCTAATTAATATGACGCTGTTGGAACGCAGTCAAAAACAAATCCGGAAAGAATTAATGCTCTTGTGACTTATGAGATTATATGTGAGAATTATTTGCTCCACCGAAATAATTTTCAGCTGCCTGCAATCTGTGTTTCTTTTCAGGTTTAAGCCGTTGAGCGCCATAAAAATATAAATGCGGGAACTCAAGTCTCCAGTTACGCCGTTACTGATATTGTTAAATAACTCGATTAATTATTATTTCTTTGGCATTTTAAACTGGCATTATTATTATTATCTTTATAATAGCAACCATAAGTAACTGTTTATAATGTTTATCTGCTAGCGAGTTAATTTTCTTCTTAAATCGCTAGTGAATTAATAGTAGATTGCTCTACAAGTTAAGAAAAGTGAGAGTTTTCCAGCAAATGTAAAAGTTTTACGTGAGCATGGAATTTTCCAATGTGTTAAACATGCAATTTTTCCGTGTAGTTGACAAAAATATCTTTTTAAATAATTTTGGTCAAAGTATGCTGGTAGAAAAGGGATGTTCATTAATACGACCGCCTAGTGTAGATAAAAATATAAGAAGCTCAAAAGCTGATGTGTTAAAAACTAAATCAATAGCGAGTCTACGAATTCATATTGAACGTGTAATTCGAAGATTACGAGAATTTAAAATATTAAAACCCCATTCGTGTCTCAACACAAACCTGCTTAAATACACTGATCATATGATTGTTATTGCTTGTGCATTTATAAATATGCAAACTGCTTTAATTAAATAAATTATTAGGTACCTTTAAAACATAGTTTTATTTATTAAGTATGTAATCTGTATTGTACATAGAATTTTACACATTATAATCAATGCAGTAGCTATATCATAACTCAAATGGATTAATGACAAGTAGAAGGATCACACTAAAAAATTTGAATGTTTTGGAATTTACATTTTTTAGAAAAAAAATGATTTTTCAATCAAATTTTAGAACATTTTAGAAATCAAAATTATAATAAGTGGTTTTTTCAGCCACAGAATATTTTTACATCATGTCACACACCAAAAATATTTGTTTACCTATTATATGTATTAACAGAAATAGAAAACAAAGCTTTTTTGTTTATTGTAAACAAAATTAAAGCTGGTACATTCAACACTGAAACACAATTATAATAACTTGCAGTGACACTGTAAAATTTTACATTTATTACAATATATTACAATTCTAAATAGCTATTTAAGTCACAAGGAATGTAAGGACCTATTAACATTTGGGGTAGGCAAGTACAAGCCAAGACGAAGTCGCGGCTTGTTGCCTGCCGAAAATGTTAATAGGCGATACATTCCGAGTTATCTTATTATATTTTTCCCGCTGCTTATCGAAATTTTCCTAGATTTCTGAAAAAATCGTTTGGTTTGTCACCTGTCACCAGGATTAATTTTTGTGAGTCGTGTTACCTATGAGTGTCACATGTCACATAAACACTTGCAATTTAGAAACAAAACGTCTAAATCTGCATCTTGCTTTGCTAATTTTATTATCCTAAGAACTTAATAATAGTATTAAGTTCCGTTGTCAAGAAAAAGCAGCAAACAAATATAATCACCGACTTACACGTTTTGTTACTAAGACTGTATCACTGACTTACAAGATCAGCAGCGGGAAAAATATTAAATATTACTTAAAAATAGTTACACGCTTATCCCTAACAATAAAAATTAAAAATGCAGTTATTTGTTCGCAGATGCTAATAAAATAGGAAAAATATTTTTTTCCAAAAGTTCTCAGCTTCTAACATTGTTTGTTTAATGTAATTTGCATCATAGCCCACAGAAATAAAATTAACTTTTTGGTTTTTTTCAAAGTTAGCATCTGCAACAGCAAAAATGCAATACGATTTATTTAAAAAATGCATTTGCATTTGTATTTGAGCTCTATACTTGGCCGTAACTTTATTTTGTGATGTTATATAGTTTAACACTGCTTTGTCTGTAGAGGGGCACTTCACTTCAACAACGAAATTGTCACTCACTGCATCTGGTGAAGCTCCGAAAATAGGGTGGTTCTTTGAAAGTGCAATTCCCACAGAACTTAATTTGGTCTTCATATTTTTTTCGACAATTTGTAATACCTGCTTTTCTAATCGTCTACCCCTTTCCATTGCTTTGGTATCCCTCAGTTTTGTAACTCCAATTACCTGTTGCACAAATGAGCCACATTCAGTTTTGCAATGTGCAGCATTATATAATTTCGAGGCGGTTATCCTCCCATATCGTAAACGATGCCACAAACTGTCTTCGGCTTGCATTAGGGTACAATATGCAGCTTCCTTGCACAAATCTTCATTCATGTGCTGCTTGGTGAAGGTGATGAAATCATCATATAGGGCTCCACCACTGCTAACAAATTTTAATAATAAACCGTACAAATCCAGGCAGCTATACTTGGGTTCTTTAAACAGTTTAAATATTTCGCCAGCTGCTTTGTTTTGTACTCCTAAACGCATTGCCTCCTGATAAAAGTTACCCTGATCTTCTTCAACGGGTATACCCCCAAATTCTGCCACAGTCAAAAATTTTAGCGATGTGCCCACTTTTGACAGTTGCGGGTTCTTCGCTCCTCCTATGCATCCACATAAGTATTGCTACAGCATCCACCTGTAAAAATTTTTTTTTAAAATTTTAAAACAGATTAATAACAGATTATTATTAAATTACCAGCTGATGCAGCGCAGTCCAAACATTCCACCTTCTCTACTTTACGCTGCTTTTCATTTACTTGTAACACCACATTATAGTTTTTCGCTCTCACTCGGTGTTCAGGACAAATTCTGCATTTAACGGTGCACAATTCACCCTCTGGTCGGAGCTGCACATATCCTATGGCTGAGTCACCGTAACTTTCACGTCCAGCACTAACAACAAAACAACAATAATAATAGCACCAGAACTACAGAACTAATTCTATTCAACATAAATTAAAATAACTAACTTGAGTTTTAATTTCAATGCCAGATAAATATTTTAGCTTACAACTTATTGTTTACGGTAATCTTGTATTGTACGACGCCACCGATGAACTACTGTTCCTAGAGTCAGTAATCTTGGAGGGAGGGATCGCTAACATGTCAAATACCTTACACTATTGCCAGACCTTTGTTTACTTGTACAGCAATTTGGGGTCTAATTCGTTTTAGTTTGCATGTTTATCGTGGTCCTAACATCAATGTCGAATAGAGGTGTTCTAGCTCCAACTGTTTTGTGAATGAAGATAACATTTTGACACTAAACCATATCCGTGATTCTTGCAGGTGTTGCGGTTAGGGTCAAACTAAAATGTATTGAACGGTTGACGAAGCGGGGATTAATACATAATTTCCTTCGGTGTAAATGCTGTTAGGTAGATATGGCGTTTGTTTAACGATTGTTCACGATTAAAAGCAAACTCAAAATAATTTGGCGCCAAAAGCTGTTGAAGCCAAACAATAAAGGTCTGGCAAAGTTTTAAGGTAATTTTAATCTAAACGATCAGCTGTTCGCGCCTCCCTCCAAGATTACTGACTCTAGGAACAGTAGTTCATCGGTGGCGTCGTACAATACAAGATTTTTAAAACTTACCTATTCTCTTTAACACCACGAATTTCACAGGCAGAAAAGCAGTCATTGTTTAATAGGATTGATAATAATGAAAATTGTGCAGTGCGAAACGCATTGATTGCCTCTGTTTTTGCCAGATAAAATTTCCATGCAAATCTTAGGTTATGTCACACAAAAGCACACACAATTAAAATGGAAAATATAATAACGAATACTCACTTTTCTACAACAGAAATGAGGGTTTCCTTCTTCGTAAACTAAAGGCCAGCTGTCAACACGACGATTTTAGCCCTGTTGCCAGATTTACACTGTACGAAATAAATTTGTAGAAACGGTTTCAAAATGTACCAGATTCGTAGAATTGTACCAGGTCTGGCAACGCTGCTAATATCAAGACCACGCCCACAATACCTAACTGCACATAGACCAGGAGTTGATTTATTTGACCTTGGGAAGTGTTCTGCTTTATTATAGAGTTATGATGGAACGCTCAAGCCCATTCGAACTTTTACGAGAATACCGCGACTGTATTTCATTTTTTCTAGGCGATCTGGGCAAAACGACGATCGCTGAAATGCACAGAAAACATGAGCGTAACTTGGAGTATCACTTGGGGGGGGGGGGCAAAATCAAGACTTCACACAATTTTTAAACCTAAATTGCAAGAAAATGCTGCACTTGCACTTTAAAATCAAAATTTTGGGGGGCCACGGCCCCCCCTTGCCACTCCCTAGTTACGCCTATAACAGAAAATGTATAACAAACGAGCCCGTAGTTTGCAGACTTTATCGGATGGCGGTGCGTGAAAAAAAATATTAGACAAAATAATCACCGATTTGTTACACAACAATATTATACAAGAATCGAACTCCCATTATGCTAGCTTCATATTACTGGTCAAAAAGAAAACCGGGGACTATCGCATGTGCGTCAATTACAGACGACTTAATGCCATAACTGTTAAGGATAAGTACCCGTTGCTCTTAATAGATGAGCAACTAGACAAATTAGGAGGGACTAATAACTTCTATAGTACCCTTGATCTTGCGTCCGGCTTTTATCAGGTGCCCATGGCTACCGACTCAATTGAGAAAACTGCGTTTATCACCCCGGATTCGCATTATGAATTCCTTAGAATGCCTTTTGGCCTCTCCAAGTCATCCAGTGTATTCCAAAGACTGATAAACAATGTGCTGGGGAAGCTGAAAAATCAGACGGCCTTCCCATATCGATGATATAATTCCAAGTACTAACGTAGATGAAGGGCTGTTACGGTTGAGAACTGTACTTGACAAGTTTCGTGAACATAAACTAACTTTAAAATTAAGTAAATGTGTGTTCTTCAAGAGAGAAATTGAGTATTTGGGTCGCGAAATTAGTTCAGCCGGAGTAAGACCTAGAAGTCGCAAGATAGAGGCAGTAATGAACATGAGAACTCCAAGAAACGTGAAGGAGATTCGCCAGGTTTTGGGACTATCCGGGTATTTTCGCAGATTCGTAAAAGACTACGTCCGCATAGCTGAAATGCTGACACGCTTAACAAAAAAGAACTCGCCTTGGCTTTGGTCTGATGAACAAGAGGATGCAGTAGCAAAGATAAAATCAGTCCTCACCACTAAACCCATTTTGAGTATTTTTAATCCTTCCTTAAGTACTGAACTCCACACAGATGCTAGTTCTATGGGATTCGGAGCCATGCTACTGCAATTAACTGAAACTGGGCAACGCAGTGCCGTGGCATACTATACCAAGCAAACGTCTCTAGAACAGCGAAAGTACCACTCATATGAGTTTGAAACCTTTGCTGTAGTGTTAGCATTACATTTCCGCACGTACTTGCTAGGAATGGACTTTAAAGTTATTATCGATTGCAGTGCTCTACAAATAGCATTCAGTAAAAAGGACTTCATACCCCGCGTAGGAAGCTGGTGGTTAGAAGTACAGGACTTCAACTTTGATATTGAATATCGAGCAGGAGCCCAAATGCACCACGTGGACTCCCTAAGCAGAGATCTCATA
This sequence comes from Agriotes lineatus, assembly GCA_940337035.1. Taxonomy (NCBI): domain Eukaryota; kingdom Metazoa; phylum Arthropoda; class Insecta; order Coleoptera; family Elateridae; genus Agriotes; species Agriotes lineatus. The sequence continues at coordinate 103,249 of CALNHX010003713.1, forward strand.
CGGAACACTTCAGAAATTTTACAAATCGATATTACCGAAGTCGAATGGTTGCTTGCTGCCCAACTGCAAGACGAACAGATCAGAATGGTACGAGAAATATTAGAAGATGATGTAAAGAACAGCCAAACTAAACAATACTTTGAGATATACGTATTGAAAAGGGGCATGGTGTACAGAAAGTTGGATAGGCTTAACTAACTGCATTAATATTAGAATGTTATTCAGAAAAATAAAACACGAGGTTTCAGTTTCAAACATGGCAGACAATTGTTTATTTATAAAAACATATATGTGTAACCTAGCGATCTATACCAGGTCACATGCAGTCATGCTGCAGTACCATGAAATGTTCGATGGCAAATTTGTCGACTATGTCATGACGACATGGGTCATTTCGGCCTGGAAAAGACAATCTGCAAAATTCAAGAAAACTTGGTTTTCCGGTATGCGGCGGTTTTAAAGAAATATATTAAGTTATGTTTGAAGTGTCAGTACTACTAACACTCTTCGGGAAAGAAACAAGGTGAACTGCACCCTATTGAAAAAGTTCCCGTCCCCTTCCACACGATACATGTGGTGAGATGGTATTTAGCCCGTTACACAACTCTGCTTGCAGCTTAGCTAATTAAAGCAAGTCAATAAAGCACAGAGCTGGGGTAAGCAGGCAACTGCAAGAAGTCATATTAGAATATTAATTCATAACCACATGGGTAAAGCATTGTCGATATTAAAATTGAATTACTTTAGAATAAATGGCCATAAGACAGAGCTCAATTTGTAAATTAGAGTCACAGAATATCAATTAACATAAATTAAGAGGTTGGTGCAAAGTAAAGCTAATCAAATATACAACAAATCTATCACCAAAGAGATTTATTACATGCGGGTTAAATAAATTTGCATATCAATTTAATTAAATAAGTACAGTTTTATGAACTTTTTAAATAAAGGTATAAAGGACAAAATGTTCCAAATACAGTGCAAAAGAGTACAATAACAGATCTAAAGGCAAATTATAACATGGATCAACGACATTCAAAATTTGGTGAAATTCACACCAGGATTTGGAAGTGGACGAAAAGTAGACACTTAAGTGAACTGCAAGTAGGTAGAGAGGAAGTACACGAAATGAACCACTAGTTAGTGCAACAATTAAGTGAAAGGACAGTTAAATTGTGCAATGTGAGTGACATTAAAAGACAAGATTGAAATGACAATTTTAATAAATAGGATTTTATTGTGAAAGTAATTAGTTTTAAGCATTTTAATTGTAACAGTACTTAATTTGAATCAGTTCAATTTAAGTTTTTTGTATTTCTGATGTGTTTTTGTTTATAACGAACTGGGCATTAAACAATTGAAATAAATTATCTGCAAACCTGTTGAATTTGTGTCTCCATTAAAAGTGCATTTTAAGCTATTTACAATTAATATAAATAAAAAATAATTACACCATCGTGTTCAGCACAGTTTAGTGCATCAGTGAACGTGTGGGCAACGTTTTCCACGATATAAATATTTTGCATCATCGGCTCATCCGAACGACCTCCCGCAGCTTGAGTTCCAGCCCGATCACCAGCCACAGGCAGTTTCTAAGGTTTCTGAGCACGAGGGTACATCCGCTGCAAGCCCGTCCAGCTCCTGCGAGACCTGCACGCCGAGAGAAGATCTGGCCTCTTTTGCCTCTTCCGAACATCGAGCGCAGCCTGCAAGAATTTTTACAAGGTTAGTTGGGAAGAAAATATTAGCACTAGAAGCGTGAAACTTACCAAACACCGAGAGTTCGACGCGGGGAAGCCGATTCCAGGCAGTTTTAGTGTCCAACATAAGCCTTATATAGTAAAATTACCAAAATTAGATTGTGAGGTTAGTGGAGCGAATTAACAAAAGAATAACCCAAGCGGCGTCGGTTTTTACGTCACTGAAACAAAAGAGAGATTAGCCCGCGAAATTACCATAAATTGAATAAATACCTGATAATTTGTTCATAGATTTGCGTTTGAATTCACTGTAATTACACAAAAACGAACCGCACATTAAATCTATTTGTTGATGGATTAAATTTGACAGCGCAGTAAGAGTTGGCGCGTTGCTACTTCTAAATTTCAAAGCACAGTGGCGTAACACGGATTTTTTAATTATGAACATATGGGGGAACCTAACTTGCAGATTTTGAGTTTCATGCCTACCGAAAAAGAGCTACCCATAAATAAGTTAACTTGCAGATGTGCGATTTACTAATAAAGGGCAAAACACTATATTCATGAACCCATTGATGCAATTATTAATTACTTTTGATCAGTCAGAATTTGATTTCATATAAAATATGTGTAGGGTGTGTAGTTATTAATTAATTAAATTACAATCATTAACATACCTTTACAGTGGATCATCTGGGTCCCTTTGAAGTAGTGGACGAGTAAAGAAATTTTTATTGGTGATCGTGGACGGTTTTAGAAAGTTTGTTATAATCGAACCAGTCAAAGACACGGGTACACCCTATGTTACGCGCGCATGAACGTTATGTCTTTATTTGGGGTGCCGGTTAGAATTATAAGCGATCGTGGTATAGCTTTCGCTTTGAAAACGTTTGAAGTATTTTGTGACACTTACGGGGTGAAACACATACTGAACGCCGTCGCAACGCCTCTTGCCAATGGGCAATGTGAGAGGTATAATCGAACGATACTTAATGCTTTAGCTACCACGTCAGCTGGAAGCCCCGAAGATAGATGAGATACGTTCATTAAACAAGTCCAGAGTGAAATGAATTGCATCTATAATTAAGCTATTGGCGTATCCTCTTTGGAAGCTTTAGCCGGTTACCAACCACGCCATGTGTCTGAATCGCAGATTTTGAATAGCATTCAAAAAGATTTAAGTTGTGTAAACTTAAAACATTTATGAAAATCGATTAAAGAACGAATTACCGACGATCAGAGGAAACAAAAGATACGTTCTAATGAGGCTCGTGCTGCTTTCCCTAAATATGTGGAAGGGCAATTGGTAATGGTATCCAGTGGGCATTCCCAAACTGGAAGTAGCAAAAAGTTGTATTCGAAGTTCAAAAGTCCATTTAAAGTAACAAAAGTGTTACTAAACGATCGGTATGAAATTGTGTACTTGCGAGAAGGCCACAATCAAGCAAGGACTGTAATGGCAGCCGATAAACTCAATCCTTAGATTGTTTTTAAAGGTGAGAACTAAGTATTTCTCTAAATATTCAATCGGACTCAACCAAGCTGACGAGCTTAATAAAATAAATTTATGAGACGAAGAAAACCTGCTACGACTGATGAAGGATCAGCAGAACTGCAACAGTATGGTTAGTAGACGACTAACGATGTTGCAATAAGACGGTTAGTAAACGACTAACAATACCTTAAAATTTGGCTAGTAACTATATGAATAGCAATGCAACAGTACGGTTAGTAGACGGCTAACGATGTTGCAATAACACGGTTAGTAAACGACTAACAGTAACTCAAAATTTGGCTAGTAACTATGTGACTAGCAATGCAACAGTACGGTTATGCTCCAGTCAAATGGTGCTCAAAAAGGGCGAATAGAGGAAAGTTTTGGTGGAGTTTTGATACTTGGTTCCTATATGTTTTTTGGATCGCTGTGCACGAATATCAGGTTTGCCAACAAAAATTTTAACCGGATATGCGTTTTTTCAGCAAAAACGGTGTAAAAACCGATATATTTTAGTTTTTATAAAATTACGCGAACGATATTCATTTTTCATAAATATTGAATCTATATGTTAGCGGTTCTGACAGCCGATCCGTCGAAGCGGTCCAGATGTCGACCTAATCGCTGCCCTCTAATTTATGTATTTTAGAGTATTAGCCCCATAACGAAGGGCTAATAAATTATATATTTTATTATTTCTATAATAGGTTGGCTCTGCATGTTTTAAGAGCGGTCGAAAGCGATGATATATCTTAAACCTTGCTCGAATGAGCCTGACGTGCTTTTTGTATCGTTGTTAAGTAGATGCTGTTATTACAATTACTGCAGTCTCATTAATTCGTGATATCGGACCATCGGTAGCTAATAATGTTGGTATGAGGAACGGAACCCTTCCGATCTTAAATGGAAACATTTAAAAATTGATCTACAAATTGCGTTTCCTCGAAAACGTAATGCTGGTCTTAAGTTATCTGAGGTTAGTAATTTGTGATTTATGTCCTTATATGAGGAATATATTATGGACAAATATGAAAAATTAATGTAATTAAAAGAGAATTGGTCCGAGTCGGTTTTAGTGGAAATGATTATTTTTGGTAGTTCTGATCGTTATTAGAGTCTTATCTATAAACTCAAATTGTCAAATTATACCCGAGTTAGTAACTGCGATTTTATCATTTTTACTTAATAAACGTTGGCTTGATGAGCCTCGTACTGACTCGCTTACAAAACGGCGCTTTGAAAAGCCCAGTGTTTGAAATTATAGTAATGAAAAAAGCAAATGTCTTTGCTGGCAAAATCTGGAAATTTGTAATTTCAGTGTCCTTTCGGACCACTTGTGTCGTAAAACAGGCCATTTCACTAGCTCTTGTTGGATGAAGAAACGTGTTGAAAAGTATTTAAATATACTTACTTGTTAAGAACTGCCCCATAACCGATGCTGCTAGCATTATAATACAATTTCTGGATTAGGATCAAACAAATCCAGAACAGGTCGGTTCGTTAACATATTTGTTAAGATTTGAATTCTGGCAGTTCTGCCTTGTGGAATTATTTTTTGTTAAAGCTGTTAAGGGGACGGGGCTGTTAATGTCGCAATTTTTTAAAATAACGACGAAAATAGCTAACTAAGCCCATTAACTGCTGAACTTGTTTTATATTTTTCGGAACCGGAGAATTAATTAAGTAAAGCTTTGTTTTTATCGAATTTAATGAAAGCAGAGCAGAACAAAATTGACAGAACCCGTCATCTTAGTAATGCACTAAGGGTTGGAACCTTAGCTACAAGCAGTAGCTATTAAAGAACAAGTTATATTTTGTAGAAAAAGGTAGTAACTGATGCCTAAAGTGCTACTTACCCAAAGGTAATCGTTTTGGCTTTCTCCATCTCCTTCATAACGAGTATTGTTATTTATGTAGGGATGTACGTTACAGTCCAAATGGATTGTTTAGAATCCTTTCCAGGTACTGCAGCCGTTATGCAGTTTGTGTTGCTTCAGAGACAGAAACAATTCCAAAATTTTATCGCTGTTTTTGGTGCTCCTAGTAAATGTATAACTGATAATGGAGCAATTTAAAGAAAGCAAAATATACAGGTAGTGCTGTATTCGCAATAGGCCATTCAGGTTCACTTTCATTACGCCTGAACACCTTAGGAGAATGGCCAAGCAGAACAGTAAAGCAAACCCTTTCAAACCAATAGGTTTGAAAGTTAATGGGTAGTCAGAATGGACGAAGCGGTTATGAAAAATCCAGTTGATACTAAAGTCAGTACGTTTATTATTAGGGATGCAGGTTTTCCCTGTGTATCAGCTTCAAAGAACAAGTAAAAATATGGACCGGTGAATGGTCTTTGCCGGAGTTGGAGGAGCTCTTGGAGACTCCTGATGCTGACGAAATGGAAGAGGAATGTCTTCCTTTTTTCTGTGGTATTTTAGCAAGTATCATAGTTAACTAGCGATTTGTAACGGTGTACTGTGGTAATAGAGCAGTTCAGTTACAGTCACGGCAGATCATCAGAATAACGGTCTCGCGGTATAGCGTTTCAGTTATTCGGTGATATATGAATGTATGAATTCGGTAAAGAATTCAGGTGTGATTTGTAGCGGTGTACTGTGGCAATAGAGCAGTTCAGTTACAGTCACGGCAGATCATCAGAATAACGGTCTCGCGGTATAGCGTTTCAGTTATTCGGTGATATATGAATGTATGAATTCGGTAAAGAATTCAGGTGTGATTTGTAGCGGTGTACTGTGGTAATAGAGCAGTTCAGTTACAGTCACGGCAGATCATCAGAATAACGGTCTCGCGGTATAGCAATTCAGTTATTCGGTGATATATGAATGTATGAGAGTGATTTGTGACGGTGTACTGTGGTAATAGAGCAGTTCAGTTACAATCATGGCAGATCATCAGAATAACGGTCTTGCGGTATAGCGACTCAGTTATTCGGTGATAACTTTGTAATGACTCTAAACCTTGTTAAAGCAGTTTTAGATTTACTCTAAGACTCTACACATGGTTAAAGCAGTCGGTGATAACTTTGTAATGACTCTAAACCTTGTTACAGCAGTTTTAGATTTACTCTAAGACTCTACACATGGTTAAAGCAGTCGGTGATAACTTTGTAATGACTCTAAACCTTGTTAAAGCAGTTTTAGATTTACTCTAAGACTCTACACATGGTTAAAGCAGTCGGTGATAACTTTGTAATGACTCTAAACCTTGTTAAAGCAGTTTTAGATTTACTCTAAGACTCTACACATGGTTAAAGCAGTCGGTGATAACTTTGTAATGACTCTAAACCTTGTTAAAGCAGTTTTAGATTTACTCTAAGACTCTACACATGGTTAAAGCAGTCGGTGATAACCTTGTAATGGCTCTAAACCTTGTTAAAGCAGTTTTAGATTTACTCTAAGACTCTACACATGGTTAAAGCAGTCGGTGAGAACTTTGTGATGACTCTAAACCTTGTTAAAGCAGTTTTAGATTTACTCTAAGACTCTACACATGGTTAAAGCAGTCGGTGAGAACTTTGTGATGACTCTAAACCTTGTTAAAGTAGTTTTGGATTAATCTAATACTCTACACATGGTTAAAGCAGTCAGGGACTTTAAGTCAGTTTATTATGCTTTTATGGAAATGCTCGTAGCGTTTTGATGGTCTTAACGTTCTTCTTTTCTTTAGTGCTTGGAACATTCTGACACCACTACAGGTCAGGTGTTACCAGAGCAGTTGTCAGGATCGACCGAGTGAATATGGGATGAGAGCATCCCATAGTCAGGATGGCCGTGTTAGCGGTTCTGACAGCCGATCCGTCGAAGCGGTCCAGATGTCGACCTAATCGCTGCCCTCTAATTTATGTATTTTAGAGTATTAGCCCCATAACGAAGGGCTAATAAATTATATATTTTATTATTTCTATAATAGGTTGGCTCTGCATGTTTTAAGAGCGGTCGAAAGCGATGATATATCTTAAACCTTGCTCGAATGAGCCTGACGTGCTTTTTGTATCGTTGTTAAGTAGATGCTGTTATTACAATTACTGCAGTCTCATTAATTCGTGATATCGGACCATCGGTAGCTAATACTATATAAAATGAAAGAAGATAAAATTACCTACATTTTATGTATTTGAGTATTTGGATAGTTTTCGAGTTACTTTGAAATAAACTGGGATAACTCCCTTTTTTTTGCTTTTCACACCTAACTTCGCGGCGCTCTCGCGGCTGAACAATTGATCGGAGAAGAAAACCTTTGACTTTGACCCTAATGTGTCTTAGAGAGTGTTTTTAGCGCATAAGGCACCACAGAATAGACAGAAGTTAGCCTGAGCAGCTTCTGCATTGAATTATCCATACGCCACTGCATACCTCTTAGGTATAATTACAAGACGTCGAAGAATTGCTAAAAATGCTTCCCGGAAGTTGTAAACTGTGCATCTTAACAGCCCAAATTGCCTTATGCACCTTGTAAAAATTTTCAATGTGTAAATATAAATGTTGGGACCCTATAACTACCTCTAGACGAAGTTTTAACATTAAAGAGGCGGAACTTTGATCCTAATGTGTCTTAGAGAGTGTTTTTAGCTCATAAGGCACCACAGAATAGACAGAAGTTAGCCTGAGCAGATTATGCATTATATTATCCATTCGCCACTACATATCCCTCCGGTATAATTACAATGCGTCGAAGAATTGCTAAAAATGTTTCCCGGAAGTTGTAAACTGTGCATCTTAAGAGCCCAAATTGCCTTATGTACCTTGTAACAATTTTCAATGTGTAAATATAAATTTGGGACCCTATAACTACCTCTAGACGAAATTTTAACACTATAGAGACGGAACTTTCATCCCAATGAGTCTTAGAGAGTGTTTTTAGCGCATAACGCACCATAGAACAGACAGAAGTTAGCCTGAGAGCTTCTGCATTGAATTATCCATTAGCCACTACATATCCCTCTGGTATAATTGCAAGACGTCAAAGAATTGCTAAAAATGCTTCCCGGAAGTTGTAAACTGTGCATCTTAACAGCCCAAATTGCCATATGCACCTTGTAACAATTTTCAATTTGCAAATATAAATTATGGGACCCTGTAACCATCTCTAGACAAGATTTTAACACTAAAAAAACGAAACTTTAATCCTAATGTGTCTTACAGAGAATTTTAGCGCATAAGGCCCCACAATATAGACAGAAGTTAGCCTGAGCAGCTTCTGCATTGAATTATCCATTCGCCACTAAATATCACTCAGGTATAATTACAAGACGTCGAAGAATTGCTAAAAATGCTTCCCGGAAGTTGTAAACTGTGCATCAAAACAGCCCAAATTGCCTTATGCACCTTGTAACAATTTTCAATGTGTAAATATAAATTTAGGGACCCTATAACCACCTCTAAACAAGGTTTTTAACACTAAAGAGACGGAACTTTGATCCTAAGGTGTCGTAGAGAGAGTTTTTAGGACATAAAGACACCACAGAGAGCGATAAACGTTACCCTGAGCAGTTTCTGCATTGAATTATCCATTCGCCCTACATATCCCTCAGGTATAATTACAAGACGTTGAAGAATTGCCTAAAATGCTTCCCGGAAGTTGTAAACTGTGCATCTTAACAGCCCAAATTGCCTTATGCACCTTGTAACAATTTTCAAGGGGTAAATATAAATTTTGGGACCCTATAACCACCTCTACACAGGATTTTAACACTAAAAAGACCCTATTGTCTCTTAGAGACTTTTTTTAGCCCATTAGGCGCCACACAATAGACAGAAATTAGCCTGAGCAGTTTCTGCATTGAATTATCCATTCGCCACTACATATCCTTCAGGTACAATTACAAGACGTCAAAGAATTGCTTAAAATGCTTCCCGAAAGTTGTAAACTGTGCATCTTAACAGCCCAAATTGCCTTATGCACCTTGTAACAATTTTCAATGTGTAAATATAAATGTTGGGACCCTATAACTACCTCTAGACGAGGTTTTAACACTAAAGAGACGGAACTTTGATCCTAATGTGTCTTAGAGAGTGTTTTTAGCGCATAAGGCACTACAGAATAGACAGAAATTAGCCTGAGCAGCTTCTGCATTGAATTATCTATTCGCCACTACATATCCCTCTGGTATAATTACAAGACGTCAAAGAATTGCTAAAAATGCTTTCCGGAAGTTGTAAACTGTGAATATTAACACCCCAAATTGGCATATGCACCTTGTAACAATTTTCAATGTGTAAATATACATTTTGGGACCCTATAACCATCTCTAGACAAAATTTTAACACTAAAAAAACGGAACTTTAATCCTAATGTGTCTTGGAGAGTGTTTTAGCGCATAAGGCACCACATAATAGACAGAAATTAGCCTGAGCATCTTAACAGCCCAAATTGGCTTATGCACCTTGTAACAATTTTCAATTTGTAAATATACATTTTGGGACTCTATAACCATCTCTAGACAAAATTTTAACACTAAAAAAACGGAACTTTAATCCTAATGTGTCTTAGAGAGTGTTTTAGCGCTTCACGCACCACAGAATAGACAGAAATTAGCCTGAGCAGTTTCTGCATTGAATTATCCATTCGCCACTACATATCCTTCAGGTACAATTACAAGACGTCAAAGAAATGCTTAAAATGCTGCCCGGAAGTTGTAAACTGTGCATCTTAACAGCCCAAATTGCCTTATGTACCTTGTAACAATTTTCAATGTGCAAATATAAATATTGGGACCCTATAACTACCTCTAGACGAGGTTTTAACACTAAAGAGACGGAACTTTGATCCTAATGGGTCTTAGAGAGTGTTTTTAGCGCATAAGGCACTACAGAATAGACAGAAATTAGCCTGAGCATCTTAACAGCCCAAATTGGTTTATGCACCTTGTAACAATTTTCAATTTGTAAATATACATTTTGGGACCCTATAACCACCTCTAGACAAAATTTTAACACTAAAAAAACGGACTTTAATCCTAATGTGTCTTGGAGAGTGTTTTAGCGCATAAGGCACCACATAATAGACAGAAATTAGCCTGAGCATCTTAACAGCCCAAATTGGCTTATGCACCTTGTAACAATTTTCAATTTGTAAATATACATTTTGGGACTCTATAACCATCTCTAGACAAAATTTTAACACTAAAAAAACGGAACTTTAATCCTAATGTGTCTTAGAGAGTGTTTTAGCGCTTCACGCACCACAGAATAGACAGAAATTAGCCTGAGCAGTTTCTGCATTGAATTATCCATTCGCCACTACATATCCTTCAGGTACAATTACAAGACGTCAAAGAATTGCTTAAAATGCTGCCCGGAAGTTGTAAACTGTGCATCTTAACAGCCCAAATTGCCTTATGTACCTTGTAACAATTTTCAATGTGCAAATATAAATATTGGGACCCTATAACTACCTCTAGACGAGGTTTTAACACTAAAGAGACGGAACTTTGATCCTAATGGGTCTTAGAGAGTGTTTTAGCGCATAAGGCACTACAGAATAGACAGAAATTAGCCTGAGCATCTTAACAGCCCAAATTGGTTTATGCACCTTGTAACAATTTTCAATTTGTAAATATACATTTTGGGACCCTATAACCACCTCTAGACAAAATTTTAACACTAAAAAAACGGACTTTAATCCTAATGTGTCTTGGAGAGTGTTTTAGCGCATAAGGCACCACATAATAGACAGAAATTAGCCTGAGCATCTTAACAGCCCAAATTGGCTTATGCACCTTGTAACAATTTTCAATTTGTAAATATACATTTTGGGACTCTATAACCATCTCTAGACAAAATTTTAACACTAAAAAAACGGAACTTTAATCCTAATGTGTCTTAGAGAGTGTTTTAGCGCTTCACGCACCACAGAATAGACAGAAATTAGCCTGAGCAGTTTCTGCATTGAATTATCCATTCGCCACTACATATCCTTCAGGTACAATTACAAGACGTCAAAGAATTGCTTAAAATGCTGCCCGGAAGTTGTAAACTGTGCATCTTAACAGCCCAAATTGCCTTATGTACCTTGTAACAATTTTCAATGTGCAAATATAAATATTGGGACCCTATAACTACCTCTAGACGAGGTTTTAACACTAAAGAGACGGAACTTTGATCCTAATGGGTCTTAGAGAGTGTTTTTAGCGCATAAGGCACCACAGAATAGACAGAAGTTAGTCTGAGCAGCTTCTGCATTGAATTATCCATTCGCCACTAAATATCCTTCAGGTACAATTACAAGACGTCAAAGAATTGCTTAAAATGCTGCCCGGAAGTTGTAAACTGTGCATCTTAACAGCCCAAATTGCCTTATGTACCTTGTAACAATTTTAAATGTCCAAATATAAATATTGGGACCCTATAACTACCTCTAGACGAGGTTTTAACACTAAAGAGACGGAACTTTGATCCTAATGTGTCTTAGAGAGTGTTTTTAACGCATAAGGCACTACAGAATAGACAGAAATTAGCCTGAGCAGTTTCTGCATTGAATTATCCATTCGCCTCTACATATCCTTCAGGTACAATTACAAGACGTCGAAGAAATGCTAAAAACGCTTCCCGGAAGTTATAAACTGTGTATCTTAACAGCCCAAATTGCCTTATGCACCTTGTAACAATTTTCAATTTGTAAATATACACTTTGGGACCCTGTAACCATCTCTAGACAAGATTTTAACACTAAAAAAACGGAACTTTAATCCTAATGTGTCATACAGAAAGTTTTTGCGCATAAGGCACCACAGAATAGACAGAAGTTAGCCTGAGCAGATTCTGCATTCAATTATCTATTCGCCCCTACATATCCCTCAGCTATAATTAGAAGACGTCGAAGAATTGCTAAAAATGCTTCCCGGAAGTTGTAAACTGTGCATCTTAACAGCCCAAATTGCCTTATGCACCTTGTAACAATTTTCAATGTGTAAATATAAATGTTGGGACCCTATAACTACCTCTAGACGAAGTTTTAACATTAAAGAGGCGGAACTTTGATCCTAATGTGTCTTAGAGAGTGTTTTTAGCGCATAAGGCACCATAGAACAGACAAAAGTTAGCCTGAGCAGCTTCTGCATTGAATTATCTATTTGCCACTACATATCCCTCAGGTACAATAACAAGACGTCAAAGAATTGCTAAAAATGCTTCCCGGAAGTTGTAGACTGTGCATCTTAGCAGCCCAAATTGTCTTATGCACCTTGTAACAATTTTCAATGTGTAAAAACACATTTTAGGACCGTATAACTACCTCTAGACAAGGTTTTATTACTAAAAAGACGAAACTTTGATCCTAATGTGTCTTAGAGAGTGTTTTTAGCGCATAAGGCACCATAGAACAGACAGAAGTTAGCCTGAGCAGCTTCTGCATTGAATTATCCATTCGCCACTAAATATCCTTCAGGTACAATTACAAGACGTCAAAGTATTGCTAAAAATGCTTCCCAGAAGTTGTAAACTGTGCATCTTAACAGCCCAAATTGCCTTATGCACCTTTTAACAATTTTCAAGAAGTAAATATAAATTTTGGGACCTTATAACCAGCTCTAGACAGGATTTTAACACTAAAAAAACGGAACGTTGACCCGATTGTCTCTTAGAGAGTGTTTTTAACGCATTAGGCCCCACAGAATAGACAGAAGTTAGCCTGCGCAGCTTCTGCATCGAATTATTCATTCGCCAGTACATATCCCTCAGGTATAATTACAAGACGTCGAAGAAATGCTAAAAACGCTTCCCGGAAGTTATAAACTGTGCATCTTAACAGCACAAATTGCCTTATGCACCTTGTAACAATTTTCAATTTGTAAATATACATTTTGGGACCCTGTAACCATCTCTAGACAAGATTTTAACACTAAAAAAACGGAACTTTAATCCTAATGTGTCATACAGAAAATTTTAGCGCATAAGGCACCACAGAATAGACAGAAGTTAGCCTGAGCAGATTCTGCATTCAATTATCCATTCGCCACTACATATCCCTCAGCTATAATTAGAAGACGTCGAAGAATTGCTAAAAATGCTTCCCGGAAGTTGTAAACTGTGCATCTTAACAGCCCAAATTGCCTTATGCACCTTGTAACAATTTTCAATGGGTAAACATAAATTTTGGGACCCTATAACTACCTCTAGACGAACTTTTAACACTATAGAGACGGAACTTTGATCCTAATGAGTCTTAGAGAGTGTTTTTAGCGCATAAGGCACCATAGAACAGACAGAAGTTAGCCTGAGCAGCTTCTGCATTGAATTATCTATTTGCCACTACATATCCCTCAGGTACAATAACAAGACGTCAAAGAATTGCTAAAAATGCTTCCCGGAAGTTGTAGACTGTGCATCTTAGCAGCCCAAATTGTCTTATGCACCTTGTAACAATTTTCAATGTGTAAAAACAAATTTTAGGACCGTATAACTACCTCTAGACAAGGTTTTATTACTAAAAAGACGAAACTTTGATCCTAATGTGTCTTAGAGAGTGTTTTTAGCGCATAAGGCACCACAGAATAAACAGAAATTAGCCTGAGCAGCTTCTGGATTGAATTATCTATTCGCCACTACTTATCCTTTTGGTATAATTACAAGACGTCGAAGAATTGCTAAAAATGTTTCCCGGAAGTTGTAAACTGTGCATCTTTACAGCCCAAATTGCCTTATGCACCTTGTAATAAAATTCAATGTGTAAATATAAATTTTGGGACCCTATAACTACCTCTAGACAAGGTTTCAACACTAAAGAGACGGAACTTTAATCCTAATGTGTCTTAGAGAGCGTTTTTAGCGCATAAGGCACCACAGAAGAGACAGAAGTTAGCCTGAGCAGCTTCTGCATTGAATTGTCTATTCGCCACTACATATCCATCTGGTATAATTACAAAACGTCGAAGAATTGCTAAAAATGCTTCGCGGAAGCTGTAAACTGTGCATCTTAACAGCCCAAATTGTCTTATGCACCTTGCAACAATTTTCAATGTGTAAATATAAATTTTTGGACCCTATAACCACCTCTAGACCAGGTTTTAACACAAAAGAGGCAGAACCTTGATCCTAATGTGTCTTAGAGAGTGTTTTTAGCGCATAAGGCACCACAAAATAGACAGAAGTTAGCCTGAGCAGCGTCTGCATTGAATAATCAATTTGCCACTACATATTCTTCCGGTATAATTACAAGACGTCGAAGAATTGCTAAAAATGCTTCGCGGAAGTTGTAAACTGTGCATCTTAACAGCCCAAATTGCTTTAAGCACCTTGTTACAACTGTCAATGTGTAAATATAAATTTTGGAAACCTATAACCACCTTTAGACAACGTTTTAACATCACAGATACGGAAATTTGATAATAATGTGTCTTAGAAATTGTTTTCAGCATATAAAGACACAACAGAAAGCAATAGACATTAGCCAGTACAGCTTATGCATTGCATTCTTTATTCGCCGTTACATATTTCTCAGGTATAATTACAAGACGTCGAAGAATTGCTAAAAACGCTTCCCTGAAGTAGTAAGCTGTGAATATTAACACCCCAAATTGCCTTATGCACCTTGTAACAATTTTCAAGCTATAAATATAAATTTTAGAAAACTTTAACAAGCTCTAGACGACGTTTTGACATCAAAGATACAGAAATTTCATCCTAATGTGCCTTATAGAGTGTTTTTTGCACATAAAGACACAACAGCAAGCGATAGACGTTAGCCTGAGCTGCTTCTGCATTGAGTTTTTCATTCGGCATTACATATCCATCTGGTGTAATTACAAGACATCGAAGAATTGCTAAAAATTCTTCCCGGAAGTTGTAAACTGTGCACATTAACACCCCAAATTGCCTCATGCACTGAGTAACAATTTTCAAGGTATAAATATAAATTTTGGAACAATATAAAGACCTCTAGACGAGTTTTTAACACTAAAGTTTGATCCTAATGTGTCTTAGAAAGTGTTTTTAGCACATAAAGACACCACAGAATAGGACAGAAGTTAGCCTGAGCAGCTTCTGTATTGAATGTTCCATTCGCCACTACATATCCCTCATGTATAATTACAAGACGTCGAAGAATTGCTAAAAACGTTTTCCTGAAGTTGTAAACTGTGCATATTAATACCCTAAATTATCTTATGCACCTTGTAACAATTTTCAAGTTGTAAATATAAATTTTGGGACCCTATAACTACTTCTAGACGAGGTTGTAACACTAAAGGGACAAAACTTTGATCCTAATGTGCCTTAGAGAGCGTTTGTAGCGCATAAAGGTCTATTCATAGTGGGAGCGGCGAGCACCGCGTCACGTTCGCGTTGCGTCGAGCGGCGCGTTCGCGTCGCGCAGAGGTATTCAGAGTTACAGCGTCTACCGAGCGCTGAACAAGCAAGCTCAGTTTGCAAAATGGCTCCAACGAGAGCAGTTTGTTTAATGTTCTTGGTCGAGGCAACGTATTATACTTACAAGTTAAAGAAAAGAGTTGGTATTCACCCTATAAACAGGGAAAGATATGTATTTGGTGAATTTCACCATTTGTATCACAAGTTAAGAAAGTTTTCAGATCGATTTTTCAATTATATCTGAATGTCTGTCGGGACATTTGATTATCTGGTAGAAAGAGTTAGCCGTCGTCCCGAAAAAATTGTAACTGCTATTAGCACCTCAGCAACGTCCTCTGAAGAACTCATATTGAACACTGAAAACGCTACTAAAAACAATCTGGATTGTTTCGGGCGCTGACGCTCTGCGAACGCTATATACAGCGCTAAACGCAGCGCTGTACTAACGCTCTCACTCTAAACGTTTGTATGTAAATACATAGGATAGTTAATAGTGGACGCGACGCTCGACGCAACGCAAACGCGACGCGGCGCTCGCCGCTCCCACTATGAACAGACCTTAAGGCACCACAGAATATACAGAAGGTAGCCTGAGCAGCTTCTGCATTGAATTATCCATTCGCTACTACATATCCTTCAGGTATAATTACAAGACGTCGAAGAATTGCTAAAAATGCTTCCCGGAAGTTGTAAACTGTGCATCTTAACAGCCCAAATTGCCTTATATCTACACTTTGTAACAATTTTCAATGTGCCAATATAAATTTTGGGACCCTATAACCACCTCTAGACAAAATGTTAACACTAAAGAGACGGAACTTTGATCCTAATGTGTTTTAGAGAGTGTTTTTAGCGCATAAGGCACCACAGAATAGACAGAAGTTAGCCAGTGCAGCTTCTGATTTGCATTCTTCATTCGCCACTACATATCCCTCAGGTGTAATTACAAGACGTCGAAGAATTGCTAAAAACGCTTCCCTGAAGTAGTAAACTTTGAATATTAACACCCCAAATTCTCTTATGCACCTTGTAACAATTTTCAAGGTGTAAATATAAATTTTAGAAAATTTTAACCAGCTCTAGACGACGTTTTAACATCAAAGATACAGAAATGTCATCCTAATGTGCCTTATAGAGTGTTTTTAGCACATAAAGGCACCACAGCAGGCGATAGACGTTAGCCTGAGCTGCTTCTGCATTGCGTTTTTCATTCGACACTACATATCCGTCTGGTGTAATTACAAGACGTCGAAAACTGCTAAAAATGCTTCTTGGAAGGTGTAAACTGTGCAGATTAACACTCTAAATTGCCTCATGCACTTTGTGACAATTTGCAAGGTGTAGATATAAATTTTGGGACCATATAATCACCTCTAGACGAAGTTTTAACATCAAAGATACAGAAATGTTATCCTAATGTGTCTTAGAAAGTGTTTTGAGCGTATAAAGACACAACAGTAAGCAATAGACATTAGGCGGAGCAGCTTCTGCATTGGTTTTTCCATTCGCCACTACATACCAGTCTGCTATAATTACAAAACGTCGAAGAATTGCTAAAAATGCTTCCCGGAAGTTGTAAACTGTGCATCTTAACAGCCCAAATCCTTAAGCACCTTGTAACAATTTTCAATGTGTAAATATAAATTTTGGGACCTTATAACCACCTCTAGACAAGGTTTTAACTCTAAAGAGACGGAACTTTGATCCTAATGTGTCTTAGAGAGTGTTTTTTAGCGCATAAGGCACTACAGAATAGACAGAAATCAGCCTGAGCAACTTCTGCACTGAACTATCCATTCGCCACTACATATCCCTCAGGCACAAGACGTCGAAGTATTGCTAAAAATGCTTCCCGGAAGTTGTAAACTGTGCATCTTAACAGCCCAAATCCTTAAGCACCTTGTAACAATTTTCAATGTGTAAATATAAATTTTGGGACCCTATAACCACCTCTAAACAAGGTTTTTAACACTAAAGAGACGGAACTTTGATCCTAATGTGTTTTAGAGAGTGTTTTTAGCGCATAAGGCACCACAGAATAGACAGAAGTTAGCCAGTGCAGCTTCTGATTTGCATTCTTCATTCGCCACTACATATCCCTCAGGTGTAATTACAAGACGTCGAAGAATTGCTAAAAATGCTTCCCGGAAGTTGTAAACTGTGCATCTTAACAGCCCAAATTGCCTTATATCTACACTTTGTAACAATTTTCAATGTGCCAATATAAATTTTGGGACCCTATAACCACCTCTAGACAAAATGTTAACACTAAAGAGACGGAACTTTGATCCTAATGTGTTTTAGAGAGTGTTTTTAGCGCATAAGGCACCACAGAATAGACAGAAGTTAGCCAGTGCAGCTTCTGATTTGCATTCTTCATTCGCCACTACATATCCCTCAGGTGTAATTACAAGACGTCGAAGAATTGCTAAAAACGCTTCCCTGAAGTAGTAAACTTTGAATATTAACACCCCAAATTCTCTTATGCACCTTGTAACAATTTTCAAGGTGTAAATATAAATTTTAGAAAATTTTAACCAGCTCTAGACGACGTTTTAACATCAAAGATACAGAAATGTCATCCTAATGTGCCTTATAGAGTGTTTTTAGCACATAAAGGCACCACAGCAGGCGATAGACGTTAGCCTGAGCTGCTTCTGCATTGCGTTTTTCATTCGACACTACATATCCGTCTGGTGTAATTACAAGACGTCGAAAACTGCTAAAAATGCTTCTTGGAAGGTGTAAACTGTGCAGATTAACACTCTAAATTGCCTCATGCACTTTGTGACAATTTGCAAGGTGTAGATATAAATTTTGGGACCATATAATCACCTCTAGACGAAGTTTTAACATCAAAGATACAGAAATGTTATCCTAATGTGTCTTAGAAAGTGTTTTGAGCGTATAAAGACACAACAGTAAGCAATAGACATTAGGCGGAGCAGCTTCTGCATTGGTTTTTCCATTCGCCACTACATACCAGTCTGCTATAATTACAAAACGTCGAAGAATTGCTAAAAATGCTTCCCGGAAGTTGTAAACTGTGCATCTTAACAGCCCAAATCCTTAAGCACCTTGTAACAATTTTCAATGTGTAAATATAAATTTTGGGACCTTATAACCACCTCTAGACAAGGTTTTAACTCTAAACAGACGGAACTTTGATCCTAATGTGTCTTAGAGAGTGTTTTTTAGCGCATAAGGCACTACAGAATAGACAGAATCCTGAGCAACTTCTGCACTGAACTATCCATTCGCCACTACATATCCCTCAGGCACAAGACGTCGAAGTATTGCTAAAAATGCTTCCCGGAAGTTGTAAACTGTGCATCTTAACAGCCCAAATCCTTAAGCACCTTGTAACAATTTTCAATGTGTAAATATAAATTTTGTGACCCTATAACCACCTCTAAACAAAATTTTAACACTAAAGAGACGGAACTTTGATCCTAATGTGTTTTAGAGGGTGTTTTTAGCGCATCAGGCACTACAGAATAGACAGAAGTTAGCCTGAGCAGCTTCTGCATTGAATTATCCATTCACCACTACATATCCGTCAGGTATAATTACAAGTCGTCGAAGAATTGCTAAAAATGCTTCCCGGAAGTTGTAAACTGTGCATCTTAACAGCTCAAATTTCCTTATACACTTTGTAACAATTTTCAATGTGTCAATATACATTTTGGGACCCTATAATCACCTCTAGACAAAGTTTTAACACTAAAGAGACGGAACTTTGATCCTAATGTGTTTTAGAGAGTGTTTTTAGCGCATAAGGCACCACAGAATAGACAGAAGTTAGCCAGTGCAGCTTCTGATTTGCATTCTTCATTCGCCACTACATATCCCTCAGGTGTAATTACAAAACGTCGAAGAATTGCTAAAAACGCTTCCCTGAAGTAGTAAACTGTGCATCTTAAGAGCCCAAATTGCCTTAAGCACCTTGTAACAATTTTCAATGTGTAAATATACACTTTGGGACCCTATAACGACCTTTAGACAAGGTTTTAACACTAAAGAGACGGAACTTTGATCCTAATGTGTCTTAGAGAGTGTTTTTTAGCGCATAAGGCACTACAGAATAGACAGAAATTAGCCTGAGCAGCTTCTGCATTGAACTATCCATTCGCCACTACATATCCCTCAGGCACAAGACGTCGAAGAATTCCTAAAAATGCTTCCCGGAAGTTGTAAACTGTGCATCTTAACAGCCCAAATTGCCTTATGCACTTTATAACAATTTTCAATGTGTCAATATAAATTTTGGGACCCTATAATTAACGTGGAGCTCGCATGTAAACCATAAACTCAACCTAGGCTATGCCCGTTTGAAACAGCTGTACCCGCTTATGAATAGGAAAACACCACTCCGCCTGGAATGCACCATGTTGCTATACAAATCACTTCTAAGGCCAATATTGACATACGCATGCCCTGTGTGGAGTAGGTACTACTTCCAAAACGAATATTAAAAAAGTCCAAGTTTTTCAGAACAAGGTACTCCGTATGACTGTCGATGCGCCATGGTTCGTGCGCAATCATCAAATTCACAATGAGCTTGGAATTGACACGATAGAGCAATTTATCAAAAGAACGACAAGAACATTTTTGAACAATCTGCACAACAACGACAACAATATCCTTCAACAACTCGGCCGCAAGAACATTCACATTAGGCTCAAAAGACGACTACCTCAAGATTTAATTTCGAACTCAGAAGAAAGTGACAGTGAATAAAAACCGTCAAAATTAGAGGAATCATTTTCCTCCGCACTAATTTCTACTTGACAATAAATATTTATCTATGTTATAAAAACCATGCATAACATTGTAAAATGTTGAACTGGTAATCCTAATAAAAAAAAAAATTGGGACCCTATAACCACCTCTATACAAGGTTTTAACACTAAAGAGGCGGAACTTTGATCCTAATGCGTCTTAGAGAGTGTTTTTAGGGCATAAATACACCACAGAGAGCCATAGACGTTAGCCTGAGCAGCTTCTGCATTGCATTTTCTTTTCACCACTACATATCTTACAGGAATAATTACAAGACGTCGAAAATTGCTAAAAATATTTCTCGGAAGCTGTAAACTGTGCATATTAACACCCCAAATTACTTCATGCACCTTGTAACAATTTTCCAGCTTGCAAATATATATAAGCGCAATAATAGCATATACGAAAGCTATTTGACTCGTTTGAATTGGTTTGAATATGAAACCAAATGAACGAAAATTATAACGTCCAAAATAATTCGAAATGGTCTAGCAGTGTCTCCTACAGCTTGCAAATTATACAGTGTGTTCCCGGATGGACCTAACTATACTTGTAAACTTCCTTATTTTTCATTTTAGGAAGAACAGTCATTCTTCATGTAAAGTTTTGCTTCATCTAACAAGTTCGCAACCACTACCAAAATTTCGAAATAACATACAGGGTGGTTAGAAAACGAGACAACGTGAAATTTGGTTAAGAATAAAGTACCTTTTATTTGAAAGGAACGTGTAAGTATTACTGAGAAAAGATGTTTGTAATTTCAATAGAAGCTGACATATCCAATCTGAACGCTGTATCTCAAAGTTGATACATACAGGGTGGTTACAATTTATTACAAAATTTTTACAATACACAAAATCAAAGAAAACTTATTCTACACGTTGCCCTCCTAGTGTTACACATTTTTCAACGACTGCTCTAAACTTTTGGACCACTAGGTGAATGATATCTCCATTTATGTCCGCTATAGCTTCTGTAATTTTCTGTCTTAAAATATTTTCACCATCCTGCAAATCATACTTGTCAACTTTCTGCTTAAGATATCCCCATAAAAAAAGTCTAATGGAGTAATGTCTGGAGAGCGAGGAGGCCATCTAATAGTACCGAACTGTCCAATCCATTTATTAGGAAAATGTCTATTTAACCACTCCCTAACTCGAATTGCTCTATGAGCAGGACAACCGTGCTGTTGAAAATGAAGCGCCTGTATCTTCTGCAAGTTTACCTCATGAAGAGCAGGAAGGAAGAAGTTTTCCAACATTTCTATGTAGGTATCCTGATTTACAGTTCTGTTGAAAAAATAAGGACCAATAATTTTATTGTACATCACTGCACCAAAAATTAACTTTTTTGTATCGCTGGCTATTTGTTGTTATTCGAAAATTTGGATTTTCTTTCGACCAATATCTACAATTTTGGCTGCTAACGACTCCATTTGTTGTGAATGTTGCTTCGTCTGAGAAAACTATGTTTCTGTAAAAATATATGTCCATCATAATCCGTTCTCCCATCAACAAACAAAATTCTAAACGAAGCTCATCATCGCCTCTTTCAAGTTTATGTAGTCTCACCGGTTTGTAAGGATGAATATAATTTTCTGATAGAATTCTCTGTAAGTGGCTTTTACTGATAGAAAGATCTCTTTCCCTTTGTCGTAACGATTTCTTCGGGAAAGTTCTTACAGAATCAAGAGCGATCACTGTTGCGGCATTATTTTGGTCATGAATGTGCTTTTTCTTCTTTAAATCTGTTACACTGTCTGTTCTATCAAACTTTCTTACTAATTCTCGAACACAATTTACAGAAACAAATACTCACTTATAATACCATGAGTAGTCAAAGTTATGTCGACTATTTTTGTGGTGGTGTCACGAATGTCCATTGCGCTTTGGTATGATTAGGACGAGTGCGCTAGCACGAGTCCTAATCCCAAGCGCAATGGACATGAGTAGTGATACCACCGCAAAAATAATCTACTTAACTTTGACTAAGAATGGTATTCGAGGGACTATTTAATGAACCAAACTACCTTTTCAAATTAGTTTTCAGTAAATCTAGCAACAAACTACGCAATTTCTATAGTAACAGAACACTAATATTGACTTTTTCTAATAAAAATCGCATTTGTTAACAATAGTCACTTGAATACCTTCTAGGAAGATATATCCACTGATATTTTTTTGATTGGTCAAGAAACGTCAGAATTCTGGATTTTCATTGGTCACTTTTTGACAGATGACAGGTGAATTGAATAGTCCCGGATATTTCCTATTAAAAAGTTCAATTGCATAGCGATAGGATACTTCACCAGTACCGTAGCATTTTACTAAATAAATTATTTGCTCTAGAGACAACATAATTCAAACATTGACTAACAATTACTTGACATGAAATCAATCATTTGAGTAAATTCTCAGTTGCATTTGTTTTCATTAGATACCTGCCATAACCACGTTGGCAAAATTTATATTAGTATAAATTTTGCTATTACTTATTTATCTCAATAACGATAAAAAAATCTACTTTGAGATACAAAGTTCAGATTAGATATGTGAGCTTCTATTGAAATTTCAAACATCTTTTCCCAGTAATACTTATACTTTCCTTTCAAATAAAAGGTACTTTATTCTTAACCAAATTTCACGTTGTCTCGTTTTCTAACCACCCTGTATGTTATTTCAAAATTTTGGTAGTGGCTACGGACTTGCTAGATGAAGCAAAACTTTTTATCAAAAATGACTGTTCTTCCTAAAATGAAAAATAAGGAAGTTTGCCAGTATCGTTAGGTCCATACGGGGACACACTGTATATAAATGCAATAATAGCATCTACAAAAACTTTGATTTAGACCTGGAATTGGGGGACGAACTAATTTAAATTAATGTGTAAACATTTGTTAGTAAATTAATAAATTGTGTTTTCAAGCTGTGGTTACGTGTGTTGTCATCTCATTTTTTAGGTAATCGGTAGCTTTTTGCGCTGTATTTCGGTAGATCCCAAAATTTTTCGATAGACATAATAAAATGTGTTTTGTAGTACCTACTTACCTTTTTGTAATAGCCAAGTTTTAGTAAACCGGCATTTAAAAATTCATATACTTATATTTATATTTCACTTTTGAATTAAATAAATAAAAACAAGACGAAAACCCCAATTATTTTATTAAGAACTATGGAAAATTACACTAATTTACTTAAAACAAGTTAAACAAGTTAAACCAGTTAAAAAAAGTTCAATAATATATAATACATGAAAAATATTTTAAATGTTTATCTACAATATATGACTATAAAAAATACATAATAGTTCGTATTCTATTCGCCTTCGATACTACTATCAGCGTACATAAATCATATGCTGAAACCTGTCTAGAGTTAGAGTCCCTGTATATACAGGGTGTCCCTGAAAAGGAGGTCAATCCGTTAACCACATATTCCTTGAGCAAAATTATGACGATTTAACTCAACTTACATATATACAAAGTTGCTTAGTTTAGCCGCTAGAGGGCTTTAAAAACGATTAACTTTTTAAAATGTTTTCAAATAAGTCGAAAAATTTTTGATAGATTTTATTCATTTTTTGGCCATGTGTTTGTACCAGTAAACCACAGCTTTTTGACGAATAAACCCTAATTTCGAAAATTACAGGGTGTTTAAAAGCTTCGTCACAATAAAATATCCATCCATATTTTTTTAACCCCCTTTATAATTACTACCAATTTTTTTTTCTGAATGGTTACTTTAATTTAGAAGCTATTTTCTCTCTTATAAAATTTTAGTTGGGTAAACGTTTTAGCCACAAAAAATATTTTATAAATTTCTACAAGCCTGAATCAGTAATTGTAACGTAAAACTAGGCTTGTAGGGATTTAAAAAAAATTAAAAAGTTAATCATATTTAACCCCCTGTATAATCACTACCAATTTTTTTCTAAATAGTTACTTTAATTTAGAATCCATTTCTTCTCTTACAAAATTTTAGTTGGGTGAACGGTTTAGCAAAAAAAATATTTTGTAAATCCCTACAAGCCTAGTTTTGCGTTACAATTACTGATTCAGGCTTGTAGAAATTTAGAAAATATTTTTTGTGGCTAAACCGTTTACCCAACTAAAATTTTATAAGAGAGAAAATAGATTCTAAATTAAAGTAACTATTCAAAAAACAATTAGTAGTGATTATAAAGGGCGTTAAAAAATATGGATGGATAATTTATTGTGACGAAGTTTTTAAACACCCTGTAATTTTCGAAATTAGGGTTTATTTTTCAAAAAGCTGTGTTTTACTGGTACAAACACATGGCGAAAAAATGAATAAAATCTATCAAAGATTTATCGACTTATTTGAAAAAAAATAAAAAAGTTAATCGTTTTTAAAGCCCTCTAGCGGCTAAACTAAGCAACTTTGTATATAGGTAAGTTGATTTAAATCGTCATATTTTTGCTCAAGGAATATGTGGTTAACGGATTGACCTCCTTTTCAGAGACACCCTGTATAATAAAACACACCGCATCACTCTAGACGGGCACAGTATTGAACAAGTGAAAAACTTCAAGTAGCCTACTTTACAGGGACTCTATCTAGAGTGAGAGTGCCAGGGACAGTGACTTGGGGGGTATTTCTAAGCTTGACAACCAATTGGCAGAACAAAGTTCTACCAATTACAGTGACTTTACATGAGACAGTGGCGACAATAAAGTGTATTCTTTTTTATTGGACGCTCAAATTGGCTGCCATGAAGAGGCAAATTTGTTGATGCTTTTGTTTGTTTATACCAAATCGAGATTAGCAGGTTAGGTTTTACGTCAGTTTGTGTCAAATTCGAGGTTAGCAGGTTAGATTTTGCGACAGTTTGTGTCAAAACTGACGCAAAGCCTAACCTGATAACCTCGAATTTGACATAGGCTTACAGTGCCACCAACATATTATTTATACGTTGTGTAACCATGACCATTCAAAAACGTTCAATTTATTAAAGTTAGTAGGCCATTGGCCGCCATTTTGTGGCAAATTGTGCCTATTGTCGCCACTGTCTCTATCAAGGCACTGTACTACCAATCAGAGCCAGTAGATATTAGAGATCCTGTATATAGTTTACTTATATACAGGGACTCTAGTAGATATAGGAGAGTACCGCCACGTCCGCCATGTTTATTCCTCTGACATATGCGTCACTTTAAAGTTTGTAACACAATTCCGTCTTCCGTTTCCGTCAGTGACATTTGTTGGCAATCCAAAACTTTACTTAAAATTGGCCTGCTAACCTCGAATTTGACATAGACTTACAGTCTTGCCAAATTTAAGTAGGTAAAATTTTAGACATAACTCAATCAGTTATTGCTGGTGGGAACAAAAATGACGGCGATGGCAGCATTTTTACGGATCAAAGAATGACGGTACTCTCCTATATATACTGGCTCTGCTACCAATTACAGTGGCTATATTAATGACAGTGTGGTCAATTTTGGTCCTGTTTCTGATTGGTTGTTTTAAAATCCGCCATTAAGAGTCGTTTCAATGTCCTATTGGATATTTTTAGCAATGTACGCATATATAGTTACAAAAAGTTACTAATGTCTAAATAAGACATTGACATTTTATAAATTATCTAAAGTAGCTCAGTTACTGAACACGGCCTAAGCATCAAAATAAATATGGTATCATCATATCATCATTGATTTACACTTGTGTTATTTTATACACAAAAATAAAGTAAGTACGAATGCAAACTTAATTTTAACCAAGCAATAATTTTCACTTTAGTAATATTTTGTTACTAAATGTCACTGACACCGTAAAAAATTCACATGCAAATCGTGTCACTCGTCACTGTTTAACAAATGGAGTGAATGCGATACAGATGACTCCTGTAGTTTACACAGGTATATATTTGTAGTCATATTTCAGTACTATTTCAGACTTTTCAACTGAAAGCCATGATTGTTAGTTTTAGTATCACCGTTTTAAAACAGTTTTTTTAATAAAATCGGAGTTATTTGTAGACACCCGTGCAAGTTTTAATTGATGTTAACCATCTAAAGGAGATCTGTTATCTTACGATACTTCTGCGCATTTTTACACGCATATTTACCACAAATTTACAACAATTTCTAAAATCTAAATAATTTACATGAAAATTCAGTGCAAAATTTAGCAGTCAATTTTCTGTATGCAACGGTGCTTACTGCTTAATATTTTTATGAAAATTTACAAGTAAATTTTGCATAAAATTTAGTGTCGTGTCATACAGGCTTTATTTGAAAGACATAGGAATGAATACTCTACGACGCGACGTAGTATTTGTATATCTATGTTGAAAGATTATTGAATGCAGCCATAAACATTTATTTGTGTTTCCTTAGTTGGTAGTTGTGGTGCTTTAAAAAGTGAGGTTGGGTTGTCTCATTTCTTTCCCTTCGTTGCAGATTAGTATTGTTTTGTGCTTGTTCTCACATTGGGCTAAGGCCGTTCGGCGACTTGCACTAAAGTTTAATAATTAAAAACTAGTTCACAATGACTACCAACGCAGAATTGGCATGTGTATACTCTGCACTTATCTTAGCAGATGACGACGTCGCAATTACTGTAAGTAATCTTATGTTAGGTTATAAGGGTATAACCAAACATGTTTCACATACAATAATCTTTTTTCATCGACTTTGTGGAAGCCCATCCTAGCATAATTGACGTGTTATAAGGCACATTTAGAAACGTGAGTGTCATTTAGCAATTTATATCCTTATTTTTAGGGCGAGAAAATCCAAACGATCTTGAAAGCCGCCAATGTCGATGTTGAACCTTACTGGCCCGGCCTCTTCGCAAAGGCTTTGGAAGGCGTTAACGTTAAGGACCTGATCACCAAAATTGGATCGGGCGCTGGCGCTGCGCCTGCTGCAGCCGCTGCTGCTCCTGGTGCACCTGCCGCTGCTCCTGCAGCCGCTAAGGAGGAAAAGAAGAAGGAATCCGAACCAGAAGAATCCGATGATGACATGGGTCTGGGACTCTTTGATTAAAGTACAATGTGTGTTTTGTACGATAATTAGTTGTTAAGAGAACAATAAACGTTTTTTTAATATGTGTTTGATCATTATAATATATATCCAAAGATTGCAAGTTTGTAAATACTTGACGGTTTACAAGTGCAGTTTAATACAAATATACAATTTGTCGCTCGTAAATAGGAGAAACTTGGTGCAGTAAATTATTAATTTAAAATTGCACCTAAAATTTACTTCAAGCTACTATACTCTGATTGTGAATGATTGAAATGTTAAATTATTTTTTAATAAGTTATTCATACGAACTTCAATAATTAATCACTACATGTAAAAGACGTTTGTGGCCCAAGCAGAAATTAAGAACATGTTATTGTGTTAGTAATTACTAAGGTCTGATTGCACATGGTGATTAGAACTCGATTGCTGTAGTATATTGTATGTTAAGAGCTGAAAATGCATTCATGCCACTTGCACATAAATATTACTGGCTTCAGCTGCGCCTCAAGCAGCAAAAATCACTTAGCTCGAAATATACATACATTTTATTAAAATTATTAATTTACAATGAATTTTAAATTACTTGTGTAGTCAATAATGTGATGCGATTACTTAAACAAATGACGAGCGTTGTCAGGAAACAATCTGACGTGGTTAACTATTTTACTCGCGCGGAAACCCAAAACGCTCAACGAGCAGCAGTGATGAAAACGATGACTCAGCAGCGAATGTCAACTTCTTGTCAAATGACAGTGAGAATAATCTATGGTCAATGTTAGTCGTCGAAAAAGGCATTTCCATAATCAAGTGTAACTTCCAAAAATGTACTACAGGCCTAAGCAACTAAATTTCATATTCGTAATAAAAAGTGAGGCTTCACGGCCTACATATACAAATAACTATACAGATTGGTGTTGGATAATGTGAATATAGGCAGTTAAATGAGCTAGAATAAGTTTACGCGATTTGTATACGTTAAACAGAAATAGACTTGTAAACGATAAAATCTATATCTTAGAATTCAGTTTTCTCTAAATACAAAACACCTTCATTATGTACATACTAGATGTTATCGCATATTAGTCTATTTCTGTCTTATTCTATCTCATTTGATTTTGTATGTTCACATTACGCATCACCAATCTGTATTGTAAGTCTGTTACTAATCAGTGGCATCGCCAGGAGGTGGGGCCACTAAAATTGGCTTGGCCCTGTCTCGCTCCGGGTTGAATTAATTTTAGAATACATTAAGTAATTAACATCACCAAATACGGAATTATTAACGCACTAGATCAGGCATGTCAAACATGTATTAGCCCTTTGCAAGCACACCTGCGACCCGCACAAAGGACACTGTAGCGATTAATTGAAGTAACTTGGTTAATTCTGCAATAATTTTTATTAAATAAGTTCAATTAATAGTTGTGTGCGGCCCTCAGTTTGACATGCCTGCAATAGATGATTTATCGAAATTGTTTTAGAATTTAAATTAAAAAGACATTTTGAAAACTAAGCAAATATGAATTGTTGGTGGGTATTATAACGGGTCAATATACGAGCGATTTTTGAGTTTTGTGTCTGCAGGACCACTTAATACAGGGTCTGTGTTTGGTCATCTAAAAATAATTTGAATGAGTACAGTATAGAATTGCGTAAGTGTATTGCACAAAGATGACGGTGCAAGTGAAGAAAATTTAAAAGAAGCGTTATTTCAGAAATAGTTACCCCAAGCTATTTATGTATTGTTTCAATCATAAATTAAATTTAGTGATAGTAGATGCGTGTAAACATATTTTTCCGTACTAGAAAAGTTGTACGTTTTTATTCAGGTTCCAGTCTACACATTAAATGTACAGTGACCCCTATAATTAACCTAACGGATGTTGGCTGAGTGCGAAAGAAAATAAAAATAAAAATAAATTAAAAATATAAATATATGAGTGTCCCAAAAATGCCCATAAGCTTTAGGTATTTAATAAGGACCCCAAAATTGCAAACGCCGCTCGGTATCCCCTCACAAAAGAAGAAATGTAAACTTTGCAACTCTGTTTGAGGCCGGTGAATTAATTACTCCGACTGTAGGCTTTAAACACGTTGATAAGTGAAATTTATGATAGCATTTTTGTAGTCACTATTAAAAACAAATTTACATTTTCATTTTGAACCCTATGCTTTAAAAATTACTGATTTTTATGTAATTATTGTTTAACAAAAACACAAGCGGTAAATAAAACTAATTACATACATATTAATAATAAATGTTATTAATTTAGTGGCCCGCACAGGAATCTCATGCTGCACGCGCTGAAGCATTGCTTCGTCAATTATTGCAGCTGCTTGATGATCCTGTCTATTCGTGGGGGTCGACTGGAGTCAAGAAAACCAGATTTTTCAATTGACTCCACAAGAAAAAGTCTAATGGTGGATTTCTGGGGGGCCAGGCTGTTCGACTGCCACGGCCAATCCATCCTTCAGGGTAATGTTCATTAAACCATTCACGAACTGCTACCGCATAGTACTATGGTGCCCCATCAATTTATACCCACATATCACGTCAAACTAGTAACGAAACATCTAATAATTCTGTTAAGTTTAATAATAATAATAATAAACGTCTTTTATTGTACACCAACAATAGTCATTATTTACATTCAAAAATATTAAAAATTGTGTACAATGGGGCGAAGTTCAATCATGCCAGCCAATAGCTGGCAGACTGTTCGACCACTTAACCCCAAAAAGAAAGAGTAAATTTTAAAATAAAGATAAAAAATTAAACACTAACTTGTCACTGTCTGCTCATCAAGAGTTGGCGGAGGTGGCATTTAAAATTACCAAACGATAAAGACTTAAGATTTTCTGAAAGTGAATTATAAGTTTATGCAATATTGTAAGAAAAAGCTCGTTGAAACATGTGACCTGTGTGCGTTGAAATGGTAAGTACTTATTTCTTAAATTAAAATTGTGAGTATCAGATGAGAATCTAATTTTATTGTAAAGGTAGGGAGGTGTTTTGGTAGTGACTATCTTATGAAATAAACAAGCAATATGCAAAGTTTTTCTGTTATTCATGTTGAGCCAGTTTAAGTCATTAAGCTTGTTACCTACCTATAGATTCAAATTTTCTGATACCAAAAATAAGCCTTAAGCAACAATTCTGTATTCTTTGGGTTCTCTTAGTGTCAATACTATCAAGACGAGGCCCGTAAACCGCATCACAGAAATTAAACTGAGACAAAATTAGAGATTTACAAAGCAATATTTTATTATTGCGGCTTAACATAGATCTATGATTATATAATAGTTTTAGATTAACCACAGCTTTCCTAATTGTTTTGGAAATATGTTCCGTAAACCTTAATTTAGAATCAATGATCAGTCCCAGATTTTTAGCCGATTCAGAAATTTTAATATTTACACTATTAACTTTGATAGTTATGAAATTATTTAAATTTTCTCTAATTTTATCTTTGCCGAAAAGGATAACAGTTTTATTGGCGTTGATTTTTAAATTGTGCGCTTCTGAAGTTTTAACAAGGCAGTCTATATCGTCATTAACTATCTGGATGGCAGGATCCACATCTTTCGTACGAAAACTGTAGTGTAACTGCGTATCATCAACATATAAATTATACGCGCAAGACTTTACAACTTTGCCAAAGTTAGAAGTGTAAATCGTATATAGCAACGGGCCAAGAATAGACCCCTGAGGCACACCAGCCAGAACAGGAAGCCATGAAGATGCCTGATCATTTAGAATAACCTTTTGATTTCTATTGGTTAAATAGCTTTGCATGAGAGTTATAGCATTAATATCAAATCCAATAAAATTCAGTATATACAAAAGAGTATTGTGATTTATTGTTTCAAAAGCTTTTGAATAATCAGCCTAGCTAAGACTGTTAATTTATTTTGATCTGTAGCTGTTAAAATGTCATCTGTTATATTAAGTAGTGCTGTTGTGCAGCTATAACCAGCTCTAAAACCGGACTGCGCATCAGGAAGAATACTATAATCGAGAGATTTGTGGTTATTTATTAATCAATAATTTACCATAACCATCGAAGAAAAATTCTTTAATTTACCCACTTCAAGTCTCAGCTTCACAAATGACAAGGGAAAGGGACATAATTTTGACAGATTCTATACAGAATTGCCAACATAAAAATAAAGATAGTTTGTAATATTGGTTGCATACCAATCAAATGAATAAATTTCTTATAAAACTGGCCATTTTCACTTTTCAGGAGTGTATACCGTTTGGGTACACATTTAAATTTTCCAATTCTTTTAAGTTCTAACTCAGATTATTATGCCTAGTTTTCTTAGTCATTTTTCTATTTTCTTAGTCATTTTTTTTCAACAAAAACCACAGATTCAGTTGTTACGTTTGACTCACATTTTTGAGAAATCGTAAAAATCAGGGTAGTTTTCCTCATTTTTGGCATAGAAAATCTGGCTCACATTTTTAAAAAGGTCATAAAAAATAGGGTACTTTCCATAAAAAATTGATGTTTCAATAGATAAAATGAGCCTAAAAACAAGTCATTTTCTCAATGTTTGTGTTTTTGAATCGACTTCAATGGGCTGTTTTTCCAAACTCAACAAACTTCAACGACAAAACTTGAAAATCGACTCATTTTCCTAAAAAAATTGAAGATTTGGGAAAATCTGAGTTAGAACTTAGGGTTAAAAATCAGGGTAAAAAGTCAAATTCAATGTTGTTTTTTGATGTTTTGGTAGAAATACGGGTTTTTGTTGAAAAAAAATTCATAGAACATAGGAAAATTACTAAGAAAACTAGGCATACTAATCTGAGTTAGAACATTACACATTTTAGACTACTGCCAATATTTCCTAAATTTTGCATGCGACCATAATTTTACATTTTGAACAACTTTGATTGACGATACTTCCACATATTTGAAACAGAAAAGGTACTATCTACCGCTCGTGAGGGTTTATGATGATCATTTCAACATTTAGTATTAAGATTTTCGACTCGGAATTAATCAAATCGCTCTACCTGAAGATTATGGGTCATTTTTAATACACTCTGTATAACAATTAAACAAGGAAAAGGTTTGAAAATTGTCAAGCTCAGAAATAATACACACGAGTAGGTATAGTCAAAAAGAGCCCCGTTAGCACAGCACCTTAACGCTGTTGTAATGTTGGGGTCAATATCACCACTTTCTTTTGCCGTAAAAAATTATTTCAAAAGGTACATTAGCGGCACTCTGTGACGGTGTTTCTTAGTATGAAGGCTTCAATTGCTATAAAGCTATTTTATTTAAATTTTTTAAAATTTGGTTAAATTTGCAATTGTTACGTATATACTGCTGGGGTAAATATAACCCTATATGTTAATTTATCAGCTAATTAACAGTTGGATCATCCAAAAATGTCAATAAATAGGTCACTTCTGGCAAATGACAATATTTTTCAGTAATTTAACAGTAGAACAATGTAGATGAATGCATTTTATTCACGCAGAAACGGATTCCATAAAGCAAAATTTATTATTGGCAATTCCCTACGTCGCGTACACCAGACACACTATATGCTAATATTTTTTACTCAAAATAATCCTAGAAATTCACATAAAAATTATTTGAAAAATTAATTGCTTTAATAATGCATCATTACTACAAAAAATCATATATTTAATTACCACATTGCTCTTTGCACACCTGCAAGTTTATTATGGTCAGCTAAATCTCTAAATACAATTCTACTCAAACGCCAACGATTCACAACTCCTCGCGGTCTGGACGTAACAACACATCGTTTACAGATTCTCATCCACGCCGAATCTCTTGGTAATGCATGAATTTCTCCATCGGTTATTTGTCGAAGTTCTTGGGGGAGGATGTCGTTTTTACGTAAGGAATTCAATCGCAATCGAAGAGGGGCGTACTCTGTCACCATTTTGCGTCGTTTTACATCCCTTATCATGCGGGCATCGACCCATTTTGTTCTAATTTGCTGGAGCTATAATAGTTTTCGAGGTTATGTACACATAGTTTGCTTTTTTTCTTCTTCGAAGTAATGTACTTTCTGTATTTCTGAATCAAACTATACTTACGTTCTCTCCTGTAAAATGATATAATTTGTTAAATATATTTGTAAAAGCTCTTGGTGAATTGAGCGCCATTTGTGAGGTTACATATGCTGCGTTCGGAAAGGTACCTCTGACAGCTCTGTTTCCACGAAATCTTCATTCATCTCACTTTCACCCGCGCCGATGGCTATTATCGATCTCTTTCTGCGATTGATTTCGAGGAAAAAGAACTGTCAGAGGTACCTTTCCGAATGCAGCTATAGAAACGTATAGCCAGGGTTGCCAGGTCACAAAAAGAAAATTATCCTATCGACCTTCAAAAATGATCATACAAAATATCGTTTTTGTAAAATCTTATTAAAATATAGTAATTTTTGTATTAAGTGCGCGAAATGAGTGTTTTTTTTATGGCGCGTGAGAATGTCAATTTTCGCCGAGACCGTCAGGTCGAGGCAGAAAAGTCATTCAAACGAGCCATAAAAACACGAATTTTGCCACGAAATACAAACAACGTTTTTTCTACAGCCGTCAAAAAAAGAATAATTATTGATTTTGTTTATGTAAATTCTAGAAATAAAATACGAACATTAATTTGCTAACATAATATGTAGTCACCTAATGTGTTGTAACTAAGGAAATGGTGTAATTATTGTTTGTGGTGTCCAGTTCCAAAACCGTTTTTTCACTGCTAGCCGTGAAGAATAGCTATTTTTGTATTAAGGGCGTGAAGGAGGCGATTTTGGCCCGCGGCGGAATTATAAGCCAGAGGCCCAAAGGGCCGAGGGATTATAAAACGCCAAAGGGCCAAAATTACCGTTCACGCCCGAAATGCAAATAAGATTTTTTGTAAAATCCACCTTAAAGCTTTGAAAAAATAAATGGCATGATTCGTTCTCAAAAATAAAATTGTTGTTGGTTGCTAATGTGATGCTGGTTTTTTAGCCTTTGGGCGCAAAAGGCATTATTTACGCCCGCAAATTATTTTTAGGCCTTAGGGCGCAAAATACACTATTTACGCCCGCAAATTAATGCATAAATGACCTTATTTTAATACGATTTTACAAAAATATTATTTTTTCACGTGTTAAAAAAAGTTAAACTTCGCGTATCTATAGCGATGCATAAATGTCACGTTTTTTTGACGGCTGTAGAAAAAGCTCATTTGTGCATTAATTTGCGGGCGTAAATAGTGCCTTTTGCGCCCTAAGGCCTAAAAAACCAGCATCACAGGTGCAACCAACAACAATTTGATTTTTGAGAACGAATCGTGCCATTTATTTTTTCAAAGCTTTAAGGTGGATTTTACAAAAAATCTTATTTGCATTTCGGGCGTGAACGGCGATTTTGGCCCGTTGGCGTTTTATAATCCCTAGGCCCTTCGGGCCTCTGGCTTATAGGTAATTCCGTTGCGGGCCAAAATCGCCTCCTTCACGCCCTTAATACAAAAATAGCTATTCTAGAAAAAAATTTCGTATTATAAAATTATGGTCTGTTTCTCTTTATTTATTTTTTTTTGTTATTTTTACCATGTTTTGACTTTTATAAAATAAAACAGCAGTCGCCAGATTAGTCACCTGGTATATTTACGTAGGTATTTATCTAAAACAAAATTAATAATTCTTTTGACAATACTTCGAAAATGTACTAGTCGACTCACCTGGCGGCCCTTTTACAGCCCTTTTACAAACTAAACAAATATGTTTCTATAAACAAACGACAAAGAATACATTTACAAAATACTTATGTAGGCATAGAATTCAAAATTCAAATTTTGCGCGATTTCTAATGTTTGTATTAACCGTTTGATGGCGCTGGAGTAGCGGCAGTATCCAAGGTCTGTAAATATATTCGTAGATGCTTAGAAAAAGAACTTATTAACGAACGTGAGGAAAAATTTGAAAAAAATAAAGTCAGTTTAGATTACGTCTTAGAAAGATCGTCGGACGATCGCCGTCCTTATCTTATCTACTGTTGAGGTAATGGGTCTTAAAATTTTAGCTTTGTTGGACTCGGGTGCCAATCGCACTATAACTGGAGGTAAGGGATGAGTAGTTTTAGAAACATTAGGTCTTCGTGTAAATAAGAAATTACGCCCAGTATGCGCAGTAGCAAATGGACAAACAATAGAAAGTCTAGGCACCGTGTATTTGCCGATTAACTTAAATTATAAAGTCGCTACTCTCGATGTTTTAATTGTACCTGACGTACCCCATACTATGATTTTGGGAATAAATTCTGGAAAATGGTGGGCATAGTCCCTGAGGTGTTTCGAGGCGAGTGGGAGTTTTCAAAACCCGACTTAGCCACCATCAGTACCCCTACAGGCACTTTGCAATCTGAATTTGATTTGACCATGACCCAACGAAACCAATTGAAGGAAGTACTTGACCACCATTTCTCTGACAGTAGCAATGAGCTTGGCTGTGCCAAGCATATTGAACATCGCATTGTAACGAACTCTGCACTCATCAAACAAAAATATTATCCAGTTTCACCTGCCATGCAAACGCATATTGACACCGAGTTAGACAAAATGCTCAAAGCTGGGGTCATTCAACGCTCACGATCAGCATGGTCCAGCCCAATTTTATTGGTTAAGAAGAAATATGGATCTTACCGATTCTGGGTGGACTTTCGCAAGGTGAACAGTGTTACTGAGAAGGACGCCTACCCTCTACCATATGTCTCATCAATTTTGGATCGTTTACGCGATGCACGCTTTATAACATCGTTGGACATCAAGTCAGCCTATTGGAAAATCAAGATGAGCGAGGATTTTAAGGAACTAACGGCTTTTACAGTCCCAGGACGTGGCTTGTATGAGTTCAATCGCATGCCGTTCGGGTTCCATAACGCCTCGGCCACGTGGCAGCGTTTTGTTGACCAAGTCTTAGGTCCAGAACTAGAACCTTGCCTTTTTGTGTACCTAGATGACGTAATAATTTGCGCCCCGACCTTCGGAAAGCATTTAGAGGTCTTGGGAGAGGTATTAAAACGCCTACGAGAAGCAGGCTTAACACTTGGACGAGACAAGTGCCATTTTTGCCAACCCGAGCTAAAATATCTTGGATATGTTGTCAACGCACAAGGTCTACTGGTGGACCCTGAAAAGGTAGCCGCCATTATGAATTTACCCCAACCTACAAACGTCGCTGAGATCAGACGAGTAATAGGCATGGCCTCATGGTATCGACGATTCATACCCAATTTCTCATCGATCATCTCACCAATGACGTCATTGCTAAGGAAATCAAAGCGGTTTGAGTGGGACAGTAATTGCGAAGAATCATTCTCAACCATCAAGAATTGTTTGGTGTCCGCACCCATTTTGACTTGCCCTGATTTTTCAGTACCTTTCATAGTACAAACAGACGCCTCCAATGTGGGAGTAGGCGCAGTGCTTACTCAGACCATAGAAGGGGAGGAACGTGTCATCTGCTACATCAGCCGAACGCTATCCAAGGCCGAAAGAAATTACTCAGTCACCGAACGGGAGTGTTTAGCAGTTTTGTGGGCTATAGAAAAGCTCAGACCGTACCTTGAGGGTACCCATTTCCCTATCATAACCGACCACTATTCACTATTATGGCTTAATAATTTGAAAGAACCCACGGGTCGACTTGCCCGTTGGGCTGTTCGCGTACAACAGTACGATTTTACCATTCAGCATCGTAAGGAAAAAGATCATATTGTCCCGGATGCGCTATCCCGCGCTATACCTGTAGCTGACGTTGTGGAGGCCCCCGAGACGGATCAAGTGGATCCCGCCAATGTCACTAATGACCAGGAGAAGACCGATCGTAGGTATGAGCTAATGCGCCGACGTATTAATGAGAAACCTTTAGCTTATCCGAGTTGGAGGATCGTGAACGGACAGCTGTTCAAACATGTTAGAAGTAAGTACCCAGAGTTGAACGACGGAGATAATTGGAGAAAAGTAGTACCAACCTGTCAACGCAGCGAAATTTTACGCAAGGCTCACGATGAGCCTACCGCGGGTCATTTGGGCATTTTCAAAACGTACGGTCGAGTCGCGCAAAAATATTATTGGCCAAAAATGAAGGCATACGTCGCGCGCTATGTTAATCGTTGTACGACTTGCGTTTCACATAAACCGGACCAAAAACGTCCCGCCGGATTGATGGCTCGCCATCCAATAGTCAATAAACCTTGGCAGATGATCTCCATTGATATAGTAGACCCGTTACCACGCTCTAAGCAGGGCTATGTATACATTCTCTCTGTCTCTGATTACTTTACAAAGTTTACCCTTTTCTTTCCGTTACGAGCAGCTACCGCTGCCGCGGTTTCCCAAAGGATTGAGAACGACTTCATCTTGCTCTTTGGAGCACCTCAATATATTCTAGTGGACAATGGTGTCTAGTTTCGTAGCAAAGAATTCCTCACCTTGGCGAATAATTATAAATCTAAAATCATCTTCAACGCATATTACCATGCGCAAGCAAATCCCGTTGAAAGGGTGAATAGGTTTTAAAAACCATGTTGGCCTCCTACGTTAAGGACATTCACCGTGACTGGGGCACGTATCTATCTAAGATCGCATGTGCAGTACGGACTGCCATTCATGAGGTTACCGGAATGTCCCTTTATTTTGCTAACTGGAAGGGAAATTCAGTTAGAAGGCAATGATGCTGAGGTTCCCGATGAGGAAGTATATGTGGGTAATGTCCAGATAGCTGGCCGCGATATTCTTTTACGTCGGGCACCCGCCTTTAAGCCCCTTTATGACGACATTGTGAAGCGATTGGAATCCGCTTATAGGGCCGCCAAGGCCTCTTATGATTTGAGGCGACGCCCTGCCCTTTTTGCTGTCGGTGACACTTGCTGCGTTCGGAAAGGTACCTCTGACAGCTCTGTTTCCTCGAAATCTTTATTCATCTCACTTTCACCCGCGCCGATGGCTATTATCGATCTCTTTCTGCGAATGATTTCGAGGAAAAAGAGCTGTCAGAGGTACCTTTCCGAACGCAGCTCCTGTGTGGCGCCGGAATCATGTCCTCTCTGATGCAGCCAAGCATTTCAATGCAAAGCTTGCACCCAAGTTTGTAGACCCGTTTTATATCTCGAGAAAAGTCTCGCTGGCAACCTACGAGTTATCGGATCAAAGTGGAGCTTCTAAGGGCATTTGGCATGCAAAGGACTTGAAGCCCAGTCCAGTTGACGATTAATTCGTCTGTCTTTGACAATCCCAAGTCACAATGGTTTAACCACGGGTGACATCCTGTTGTACATAATGGTTCGTTAGCATAGGTTAGAATAGGATATGTTAGTTTAGGCTAGGTCGCCTTCAAGGCCTTCGAGACTCCTGCCGTTCGTGGCTACCCATTTCTTTGATCGTTTGTTGCTGTGGGACCAACACAAGAGGCTGATCCCGTGACGCCTCGCGTGCCCTCTTCAACGGGTCATCGAGAGCTAGGTTGCGAACCATGGGGCTTCGTACCCTGTGTTCGATTGGTCGGTTGGTCGAAAGAGTTCAGAGGAATGACCTTTCCCCTGTTGTGACAAGCTCTTTCAAGAGCAACATGAATCCCAGGTGGGATATCTTCTCTTCTCTCTCATCTTTCTTCCTTCGTTCTATCCTCCCTTTACCGTGTGTCCGGCGACACCTGTCATTGCCCTCACCCGTTTTGCCTTTGTCACTTTTCCCCTTAAACCGTGTCATGGGGCCGTTGAGTGAGCTGGCAGTGGGTCCGGCCGTCTCGCTTATCCGTCACCCCATGGACGCGTGCCATGGTCGCTGGGCCATGGTCGGTATTTTTGTGGATGTGGGCACCACCCTTCACGGGGTGGGGTGGCCCGTGTTTTGTTATATTTTTGAAACGTTTTGGAATTTTGGTCGGAGGTTGAATGGGACCCCTGGCGGAGTGCCGCTCCTGTGGGACATTAATTATTACATGTCGCCCGTTCCCCTGGTCCGGGGAGGGGATTTCTAGGATTCACCAAACCGCCAGTGCCTGATTGGGGCTTTTCGTATTTTCCACCGGCGTACCCGGTCTTTCATATACCTCTTCTCTCTTCTCACTCTGTTATTTGACACTATCCGTCTTGGCGTGGTTGGGATCCCGAGTAGTGACAGCTATCTCAATCCGCATAGTAAGTTAAGCTAATCTTCTAGCGACTTTCGCGGTCGCCCTGAGGATCTTCTTCTTCTTCTTCTCCTTCAAGCTTTGGACATTCATCCGTTGCGATATTACGTTCATTCTAGTAAGGGGGGTGTAATATCACTTTTTTAACTTTCGTCGTTGACCTGATTTTTGTAAAGCCGGCCCTGTGCCCGGAGCTTGAAATCGGATTTATATGGGCGAACTTTAAAATGTTTGCGATCTACGGAATTTCCCAGTAAGCACTTCCGTACAGCTCACTAATTGTTTATTTGTTTCGACATTCGGGCGTCAACGGCTACGAATTCGTGGAACATATGCGCCTTGCTTGGTCAAAACCTCGCGAAGGAAATACATTTTGAGTGAACCCTTTGTCCTAAGTAATAATGGAACTAGGCTTTAAAGCTCAATGTTTTTTTATAACTTAACGCCGGAATTTCTTAACAAGTCGTCCTTGAGTAG